>JADRCD010200280.1:9559-29162 GCA_019843815.1 Montemys delectorum | reverse complement strand
CCATGTGTTGTCTCTGCCATCATTTCTTCACCTATGCCTTGTCGACCTGACTAGGACCCTGTTCTCCCTCAGGTTGAGGGAGGCCCAGACTGGCCAGCCCACAGTAGTGTTACACTAATGCCACATTTATACACTGAAGCATAGATAAAGATGTTAAATTAGAATATTGAAACAGAACTGTGTGTAGGTGGCACATGTCTGTAATCCTAGCAATAGGGAGATGGAGAAGGAAGGGCTAGAAGTTTAAGGCCAGGCTAAGCTACATACTTAACACTCAGTCTCAAAAACCTAATTGCTGGGAATATAGTGCAGTGGCAGAATGTTAGCCTAGCATGAATAAGAACTTAAGTTTTACTCCTTCATTGCTGGTGGGATTGCAAGCTGGTACAACCACTCTGAAAATCAGTTTGGTGGTTCCTCCAGAAATTGGACATAGTTCTACTGGAAGACCCAGCTATACCACTCCTGGGCATATATCCAGAAGATGCTCCAACATGGAATAAGGACACATGCTCCACCATGTTCATAGCAGCCTTATTTATAATAACCAGAAACTGGAAAACAACCCAGATGTCCCTCAACAGAGGAATGGATACAGAAATTGTGGTACGTCTACACAATGGAGTACTACTCAGCTATTAAAAACAACGAATTCATGAAATTCTTAGGGAAATGGATGGATCTGGAGAATATCATCCTGAGTGAGGTAACTCAATCACAGAAGAACACACATGGTAGGCACTCTCTGATAAGTGGATATTAGCCCAGAAGATCAGAATACCCAAAGTATTCCACAAACCACAAGAAACTCAAGAAGAAGGAAGACCAAAGTGTGGATACTTCGTTCCTTCTTAGAAGGAGGAACAAAATACCCATGGAAGGAGTTGTAGAGACTATGAGCAGAGATTGAAGGAAGGACAATCCAGAGACTGCTCCACCTGGGACTCCTTCCCATATTCAATCATTAAATCCAGACACTATTGTGCAAGTGCTGACTGACGGGAGCCTGATATGGCTGTCTCCTGAGAGGCTCTGACAATACATAAACAATACAGAAGTAGAGGTTCACAGCAATCCATTGGACTGAGCACAGGGTCCCCAATGAAGGAGCTAGAGAAAGGACCCAAGGAGCTGAAGGGTTTGCAGCCCCTTAGGATGAACAATAATTTGAACTAACTAGTACCCTCAGAGCTCTCAGGGTACCACCAACCAAAGAGCACATGTGGTGGAACTAATGGCTCCAGCAGCATATGTATAGCAGAGGATGACCAAGTCAGTCATCAATGGGAGGAGAAGCCCTTGGCCCTGTGAAAGTTCTATGCCCCAGTGTAGAGGAATGCCAGGGCCAGTAAGCTGGAGAGGGTCAGATGGTGAGCGGGGGGGGGGGGGGGGAAGAGAAGGAACAGGTGTTTGTTTTTGTTTTTGTTTATTTTTATTTTATTTCTTTTCTTTTTTGGACGGGAAACTGAGAAAGGAGATATCGTATGACATGTAAATAAAGAAAATATCTAATAAAACAAACCAACAAACAAATAAATAAATAAAGAGAACTTAAGTTTTACCCTCTTCCCCAACAACAAATAGGATAGCCAAGTGGGATTTAGGATCCCTAGTTTCAACTGAGCTCAGCCATTAGACTGGCTGTGTGGTGTTCAAGCCCTTTAATCCCACTGTATTGTAACACAGTGAATTACAAGGTTTTATTCTACTCATAAATATTGTGAATTTTTAGGTAAAATTCTTGTCTTAGAGAGATGTCTCAGTGGTTAAGAGCTCATAAACGCTCTTGCAGAGGACCTGAATTTGGTCACTAGTACCTCTGTCAGAAATCTCACAACCACATGTATTTCTAGTTCTTGATGGATCCTCTGCCTTTGGACTCTATGGTCACTGTCATTCACATACACATACATATAATTTAAAAAAAAATTACAAGACTCAAAATTAAAGCAACTTATAAACCAAATGGAATGGAGTTTCTCCACTGAACGATTGACTTACAAAGACTATAAGCATGTTGGCCCAAAGGCTCTGGGATAGTTTCACTAGTTAAAAAAAAAAAAATTACCAACAATTTCCAGGAAGCCAGTATGGATTGTCCTTACAGATTTGAAATAAAAAATTTTGAATGAGTTTGTCAAAAAGAAAACATTGTAATGTATGTGCGTGTGTGTGTGTGTGTGTGTGTGTGTGTGTGTGTGTGTAAAGTAAAATTTGCCTTTTACCTATACAATTAAACTTAAAATTTACTACATTGTTCATAATATCTCTGAATCAGCAGTTGGTTTCCATAGATTGATTTTTTTTATTAATAAAACCTGTAACTGTCTAAAGGACTGGATAATAACAATGACAATTTTCCCAAAAATCCCTCCCAATGTGCTCATGGGCTTTACTTCATACATTTAATACTACTCATTTCTTAAATGTTATTACCAGAGAGCTGACAAATGGAGGAGGCTCATCTCTGTGTTGACAGCCCACATTCCCTCTACACAGAGAACATGGGGCTTTGCGCCACTTACTCGTAGGGCAGATAGAATCATCAAAAACGTCATCTTCAGATCCAGAGGCGTCCTCGTCGCTCTCCAAGCTGGACTCCTCTTCACTGGACTCCTCGCTCTCTTCATCCTCGTCTAAGGCGAGAAGATGATCGTATTAGGAGAACAGATCTTAAGCACCAAATACAGGGTTTCCCCCATCAGTCAACTACTCAGGGAAAAGACACAACGGGAAGAGCTTAAAACCATTCACGACACAGATCACGTGTCCTGTCCTCACTCGTTGAATCCAGTCATAGCAAGAGTGCTGCTATGGTAGTGGATCTGCCCCCTCCCCAGCTGACAAAATCCTCCAGCCTCCCCTTTCCCTAGTGGCTTATCACTCTGGTCTGCCTTCAGTAAACATTCTGTTAGATTTTACGAAAGCATTACCGTATTCCTTAGCAATTCCCATCTACTGGCCAGTCTCTTGCTCTTCTGTTATAAGCTACCATTTATTCTTGCATCTAGAGTTGAATTCTATTTTCCTACCCCAAAACGTCATTTTGGCAGCCACTTGGATAGTTATGTAACTCTCGTTAGCAAAAATCATGAGTAACTTTTCATTATTATGTTGTATGTGGCATTTTTATAAAATATACAAATGTATGAATATCACCCCCCAAGGTAAGTGATTACAGACTCCTTCAGTATGCCCCATATTGCTTTTAAAATACCTTGGAAACATCTATGTTCCACACATCATAAGTTTGTGATTCTTGTGTTATATAGAATGTCAGATTAAACACAAGAGACAGACTTTCTACTTCTAAGATTTATTTTTTCATTCACTAATTTATTTTAACTATGACCGTCCACATGCATTCTGCCTCAAGCTTTTATCCTATCCCGCTTTTAATTTAAATTTTATTATAGTGAATTTTTTGAAGCAGAGCATTGCTAAATTGTCCAATAGATCAAACTTGTACCCATTTTAGCCACCTGGGTAACCAGGCTTACAAGCCTAGATTTCTGCTCCAGGCTTTTTGTACATTTCTAAAATCTAAAATCTGCCTGAGAATTACTTTAAGTAACTTGCACCACCATATAAGACAGATCAGAAACATTTTAACTCTTAAGTATCTTTACGTAAACTAACTGCTTTCCGAAAAGGAATTAGACCCACTTTTCCCCAATTCTCCCAGTAAATATGGCTAAGCATTGTGTATTAAACAAATGTAAGATTCTGAGAAACAGAGAGAAGCAAGCAAAAAAAACGAAGTGCCCCCGAATCTGAAAAGCAATACTATAGTGAGTTCTCCGGGTCATACATGTCGAACATGGAGGTGAATGAGTTGGCACACTAGATACACCGACTGATGCAACCGACGTAGAAAAGTCCAACAAGTGCTTACTCTCTCTTGCCAGAAGATTAGAAACAGGGCAACCTATGAAATCGGAACCAGGTAATACTACTGCAATCAAACACTAAAGGAAAACTGTGGTCACCTCCAACCACATCATCAAAGCTAACGGAGGGGCCTAAATACGTGCTCTCACAAGGCTGCAACGAAGCCTCTTAATGTTCCAACTAGGACGGCATCAGAGGAAGGCAGAGTAGGGGATTTGGGACATTCACCACAGCTAGCTTATAAACAACTCTTTCACTGCCACCAACCCCAATGCAGCTGCTGTAAAGATCCCACGGTTTGGACAGGTGTAGTGGCACGTGCCTTTAATACCAACCAGTATATGGGAGTCAGAGGCAGGCAGAGTTCAAGTTTGAGACCAGCCTTGTTGTTAGTTTGTCTACATAGTTGTTAGTTCCAGGGCATCCAGGGCTAAATAGAGAAGCTCTGTCCCAACCAACAAAAAGACAGCCTGGGTAGCCTGCACCTCTCCCATCTTGCAGCACCAAGAAGATGTCGAGAGGAGAGTCAGGGCGTTCACTCCCGGCCACAGGTACCAAGTCCATCTCCACCATTTTGCCAGTAGTAGCACTAGAACTCATTCCCACGCACAGCAGCAACGAGGAGGACTCATTTTTCTTCAGTGACAATGAAGACTGAATGGTGCGCATTTCTACTTTAATAATAGGGACGGCAGACTACTCCAGGTGACAATCTAGTCTACGGCAGGCTCGGTAGGGAAGTCTGAGGACCCACCTCCCAGAAGATATCGCCACCAAGGCAATGGGGAGGAAGACACAACGCTTGCTAACACCAGACCTCTTCGGGTCTACGACATCAGTGGTAACTGCACTGTGTCGGACTAGCAGGAGAGTCCCCTAGAGCGTGTATTCATTTCCTTTCTGCCGCCACAATAAAACTTCCTGGCAAAAGTAATTTAAGGGAGAAAGGGCTCATTTGGCTCACAGTTCCAGGCTGCAGTCCTTTATGGCAGAGAACTGAAGGAGCATGGCTTGAGTTGGTCATGTCACTAAACCCACAGAAAGCAATTAATTCATACATGCATACTTGTGCTCAGCTCACCTTCTTCACTGTTACACCGCTCAGAATTCCCATCCTAGGAAACGGTGCGGCCCATGACAGACAGGTCTTCCCATCTCAATGAACATAATCAAAATAAATCCCAGAGACCAGCCTCCTCTAGACAATCCTTCGATTGAACCAAGCTGACAATTGAAACTAACGCTTGCCAAGGGGAAACTGTGCTTCTATAGCCTCTGCCCCCTCCTATGAAGTATCTAGGTACCCACTGGTGTCCCACCAGAAGACAACAATTGTAGGCTCTACACCACGACCAGAGCAACCAAAATCAACACCGCTGTCAGCTACAGAGTTGTGATGGTTAGTTACCGCCATTATCAACTTGCGTGGATTTGAACTCACCTGAGACATACACCTTTGGGGCTATCCGAGTAGAGCTCCAGAGAGCTTCCACCTAGGAAGACTCACCTGAATTAGGAAGCTCCATCCCATGGGCTGGGGTCCCAGGCTGAGCAAGAAAGAAAATAAGAGAAAGGGACCAATCTTCTCCTCTTTCTTTTGCTTGACTGTGGACCCAGTGTGACTTCCTATCTCACATTCCTCCTGCGGTGTCTTCCCTGCCATTAAGTACTATATCCCAGAAATAAACTCTTTACTCCTTAACTGATTCTGTCAGATATTATGTCACAGAGCCAGTGGTAACAATGTTCGTGGAAATCCTCATTACCTGATAGGGTAGGTACTGCTCCCACTGTATAGGAGTAACAGAGAGTGTACCCCACATATTGTGACACTTAAATATACAAAGAGATTCTATCTTTCTCCAATAGAATGGCATATACATACACATATATATGTATATATTTATCTATGTATATATATTGACCATTCTATTGGAGTAAGATATATACATATATTATATATGTGCATATATACATGTATAATATATATATAGTGAAGATGTGGAGATAGAGGAATGCACTGTATACACTATATACATTATCCACAATATACACTATTCATAGGGATATACATCAGCCTGACAACTTTGAGGGGAAACCATATGGACTTTCCTCAAAAATTGCCGTGTGACCCAGTATTCACTCCTGGGTATTCATACAAAGGAAATGAGAATCCGCATGCAGAGACGCCTGTGGATTTGTGATGAGAGCTCACAAAACTGAGGAAGCTCATTTACCTGCTCCTAAAGGTAACAAGACACTTACTGGCAAAAGACTGAATGCTTTCCCCTCTAAGGCTGCAAGCAAGGCAGGGACCTCAGCCTTCCCCCCCCCCTTCCACTGCCCCCCCACCCCCTGTTTCAGTGTAATCCTGGATGACGGAGCCACAAAGGGCAGAAACAGGTAATATGTATATAGATGAAATTCCTACCAGTAATTTCCATAGAATCTACCCAAACCCTCTGGCATGAAGAAGCAAATCCATGGAACATGAGGCAAACAGGCATATCGAACCAGCCATACTCCTGGATGCTAGCAGTAGGCTTGAAGACACAGAGAGCAAACATGTGGTCCCATGTACATTCGCTCAAATCAGGAAACTATACAGGTGCAAATCTAACAAAACAAGAGCCTGGGCTGTGTGTGTGGACATATAACATGTGATTAATAGGCAAGTGTGCAAGGCCTGCCCTGAGACAAGCAGAGCCAAAATGATAAACCAGTTAAACACAAGGGTGGCAAAGAGTCCGACAAGATTTCTTTGTAGATATAAACAACGCTATTCTAAAATGTGAAATGATTAAGGAGCTAGAATAGATGAAGCCACTTTGAGAAGGAAGACTCGCTTGGGAGGAAGTGATGTACCTGATTTCAGTACTTACTGGGCAGCCACCAAAACAAAAGGGTAGGTCACTGTAACAAAACAGAAAACCCAAAGCGAGATCCACTCACATAGACACAGACAACTGTGACACATGATTCAAAAGGTCAAAGGCAGTTCAAAGGACTGAGACAACCTCCTCAGCCTCAGCAAATGTTGCAGGTGCAAAGTTACAGATGGAAAACAGGTGTGAACCACGTAGCATACAAAGGAACACAGGAAACTCTCAAAACGCCATACCAAGACAGCAGGCCAAGCTTACCAATCTCAAAACGCCATACCAAGACAGCAGGCCAAGCTTACCAATCTTACTTAGACACATACAAAAGTTGAAGACAGGCATTTCACCTAAACTATCCTGTATTGATTCATACCTAACACACAGACAGGCACACACACACACACACACACACACACACACTACACACACAGGCACATATACACACATATATACACACACATGTATCCACTACAAACTACAGACTCAACTACACACATATGCATGCACACACATGTACACACTCGTACACATGCACACACGAACACACACACACATATGTACACAAATGCATCCACCACAAACCACACACTCAAGTACACACATATACATGCACACACACACACACACACTTGTACACACACATGCACGCACCACTCTTGAGGATAGATATATAAGCGCACACATGCGCGCGCGCACACACACACACACACACACACACACACACACACACGCCACACACACGGACTCAAACTCCAGTTCTTCAAACATACCCTATCAGCTTCCAGCCCTGCTCTTTAACCCCTGCAGCACGTCTAGACTGCCTGTACAGTAGTAGGTGAGAAGTGCAAGGAGACAGAAAGCTCAGTCCCTTCCGGCTCTTGTTAGTGCTGATGAGAAGAATGGAGTAGCAAGTGAGCGAGGAACACAAACCCGCGTCTCCCTCAACTTCCTTCTTCTTTGCCCGTTTGATCTTCTTCTTCAGGACCTTCATGAGGAAGTTGGCAAACTTATTGTTTTCTCCCAGGGCTGCCTGGAAGCCAGCGTAGAGCGCCTTTTCCTGTTCTTGGAGTTTGGTGATCTCATTCTTTTTCTCTTCCATCTCCTTAAGAGTTTCGTTTATTTTCCACTAGAGGGAAGGAGGGAGGGAGGGAGGGGGGGAACAAAAGATATATAACATTTCTAACGAGCTGGCTTCAGAGTGCAATGCCCGCTCCAATGCAAAGCTAGAGTCTACAGATATCTTTGAGCTTCTTAATAGAACTCTATTTCTGATGTTTCTAGAACTGTTTATTTGATTAAATTTACATTCTTTAAAATTATCACTCAAGTTCAGTATCTTTGGAATGTTGATCTTTGTCAACAAAAAAAAAATCAAAATTAAACAAATTGGAATTTTGGGTTGGTTTAGTTTGGTTTTGTTGTGTTTGTTTTTTGAGTCAGGGCTTCTCTGCGTAGCTCTGGAACTTGCTCTGTAGACCGGGCTGGTCTTGAACTCACACAGATCCGATTATCTCTGCCTCCTTAGTACTGGGATTAAAGGCATGTACAACCACCACCCAGCCAGATTAGAATTTTTACTAACAGTCAGATAAAATAGTGCCTATAAGAGAAACATGGTCCCAGGTTTGAAGCAGTGCATCTAACATGGCACAGGGCCAGCATTCATAGCTGGATTTCTGAACGCCCATCCCAGAAGACGACTAACATCGCCAATTCAACTCATGAAGGACTGCTCATTGATAGGAGCAGTATCTGTGACCAGACATGAGCCTCCAAAAGGACTGCTCAGAGTGACATCGTCAGAAACCTGACCCCCTTCCCTGCACAATCACCTGGGAATAAAGCAAGCACCACACCCAGGGCCCTCACAGGCACCTGGAGGCCCCGGAAGACTCCAAGGGAGCAGAAGTCGTAGTCAGTAATTCGACCCTGTGCCCCCATTCATCTCTCTCCTTTACTCGTACTCCTTCCACCCCTTCTTAACCCTATGCTCTTTCCTCTTCCGGTCATCCTTATCTGCTTATCTTTTCCCTTCATGATTGTAATCTTCTAGAGAGTTAACAACCTCTGAGATCTGTAGACCCTAACAGATCCCAACTTTCCCCTCGCCGGCTGTTTCGCCCAGGTTGACTTTTCTTTCTTTTCAAGGTAGATAGCAGTACGTGTATCCCCATTCTCACTCCGAAAAAGCAATCTACGGATCAATGCAATCCTAAACAAAATTCTGATGACATTCGTCACGGAAATAGAAATCTTAAAAATCATAGGAAGTATGAGCTCTCCTGACAGCCAAAGTAGTTGGATGCAAAAATAATTCTGCTGGAGGGATTACCACACCGTGTTTCAAGTTAGAGTCATAGAAGAAAACGACAACAAAAACCCGAAACAACAACAACACAGCTTAGTACTGTCAAAAAAACTGGGCACATGGATCAATAGAACAACATAGAAGACCAGATTCAAGTCCACCTCATTTTGACACAAATGCCAAAATCACACATTGGAGAAGAGACAGCATCATCAGCAAATGGACATGCAGAAAAATGAAATTAAGTCCTTATCTTTCGCCTTGCCCAAAAGTCAATACCAAATAAATCACACACACATCAACCTAAGGCCTGAAAATCCATGCCAGATGTGGGATATCCTTATGAGTTATTTGACTGGAAGGCCCCAAAGACTACCAAAACAAAACAGGCCACTGCCACTGCTTCTAGCTGGCCCCCAAAACAATACTGCCAAAGACATCACAAACTTTGGCTACACAACGTGGAAAAATTAGGCTGCACTGAGCTCTCTAAGTGCTGAAGGGGCTGTGCAAGCCACTGGGAGAAACAAATCATCAAGAGTCTTACTCAATGTGCTGTAACATGATGCTAGAATATCATCCTTCCAGGCTTTATGTGCCAGCAGGGTGCAGTAGCGACATGGCACTTACAGCTGTGTCCTCCTGCTTTCTGACCACAGCTGAGGTCTGCTCCACAGGAAAGGATCTGTCCCTCGCATTATGAGCCTAGGCAAAAACTGGGTAGAGTATAGACCCTAAAAGGAACCTACTACTGTTCTTTCGCTAAATGGGCATATTATCAAACTGACTTCTAAATATCTGTGATTATATTCATAGAATGGTGCTGATCTCTACCTTGGCTAGAGGGACGCTCGGTTTTTTTGAGGTGGGCAGTTGTTAATGCAGAGACTCATACCTGGTCAAAAGACTAAGAATGGGTGATAGTTGAGTGCCTAAATGGGACACCTATACCACTCCTGCCCCAAGGTTTAGGGGACAATGCAGAAGAGGGGTAAAAGGAATGTAAGACCCAGAGGATCAGAAGAGTGCTGTGAAATGCTGTCTGTTAGACATGGCGCAGTCATTACATTCATGACTTCACAGCAGCTGGAGTAAGACCTGAGCAAAATCAAAGCAGCCAACACTCTATCTTGGAGGAGGGAACTCTTGTGATGTCCCAGTTCTAGGAAAGGAGTTATGTGAAGTGGAAGGGTGCTGAGGGAGGCTGAGTGATCTTTCAGTGGGTGTGGCCATTGGCAGGCTATCCATTCTCTGATGGTATGGGGGGAGGGGGAGGAGGAGGAGAAGAAATAAAACTACTTGGGAGGGGCTGGGGACTGGAAGGAAGGGGCTGAAGGGTGGAAACGGTAAAGATACATGATATGAGTGTGTAGGATTGTCAACAAATAAATAGAAATGTTCTTACAAAGAAGCTATGTCACTTGCATAAAAATGGTTGCAACAGGAGATAGGTTAATATGTTTTTATCTCATAGGTAGTTTCCAGATTTTGTGTGAGTGTATATGTTCATATGTCTGCAGGGGTACATGTACTCATACATACGTAAAAGATAGAGATGGAAGTGGTTGTCTTCCTTAATCATCTTCTACTTTATTATTTTTAAACATCTCTCTTGCACATGAGGGTGTGTGTGTATTTGTGTGTATGTGTGTGTGTATGTGTGTGTGTGTGCGTGTGTGTGTGGGCATGTGTGTGTGTGCATGTGTGTGCATGCCTGCACCACAGGGCATGTACGGTCAAGAAAACAACTTGGGAGAGTTGGCTCTCTCCATCTAGTGCAGTGGTTCTCAACCTGTGGGTGACACCGCCTTTGGCAAACCTCTATCTCCAAAATTACTTCTATTATGATGCATAACAGTGGCAAAATTATAGTTGTGAAGTAGCAACAAAAATAATTCTATGGTTGAGGGCCATCACAACTCGAGGAACCGTACTTAAGGGTCGCAGCACTAGGAAGGTTGGAACCACCAATCTAGTGAACGAATTGAAGAGCTGCACTCGGGTCATCAGGCTTGTTGGCAAGTACCTTTATCCACTGAGCTATCTTACCAGCCTTCTCGGTCTTGCTTTTCTGAGACACCGAGTCTCATTGAACCTGAAGCTTGCCAACTTGGCTCGGCTGGCTGGCCAGCAAGATCCAAAGACCCTCCTTTTCCCGCCTCCCAGACTCGGAGACGTGGAGGCCAGCAGACACGGGCTGTTGTGCCCGGCTCTTCCCATTGGTTCTAGGGAATCAAATTGGTCTTCCCTAACTTGAGGAGAGCAGCCAGCCAGGATCTGCCTTGTTCTTACTTGCATGTCTTGCTCCTCTTTGTCTAAGGAATTCACTCTCTCCTGAAGAATATTTTCCTGTTTTTCAAAATTCTTGAGGAGAAGCATTTCTTGAAATAACGTGACATGGTGAAGGTCAGATAATTTCATCTTAGTATCGAGCTTCAGCTTTTGATGTCTCAGAAGATGGAGTTCTGCATCGAAAGTGACAGTAAGTTCTTTGATCTGAGGTAGAGAAGAGATTTGAGGGCATGCGAGTTAAAAGGCAAATGTTCTTTTTCAAGCTGTCCAACAGTACTGATGTATCTAAAATATTTCTCATTATATATTTTGACCAGAGATAAAGTTATATGCTCATATAAACTCGTTTGTTAGTGGCATTAAGTTTGCGTAGCTCAGTGATGGGAATTCTATAATACAGTCCTTTAAAATACTTTATCACTAAGCCATTGTTCAATGACATTCCATATATATATATACATATGATATATGTCATATATATATATATCCTCTTTAACTAACCCATTTTCAATGCTTTTTCACAGTAAGTCTAAATAAACACTACTCTCTTTTTTTTTTTTAAAGATTTATTTATTTATTATATGTAAGTACACTGTAGCTGTCTTCAGACACTCCTGAAGAGGAAGTCAGATCTCATTACAGATGGTTGTGAGCCACCATGTGGTTGCTGGGATTTGAACTCTGGACCTTCAGAAGAGCAGTCAGTGTGCTCTTACCTGCTGAGCCATCTCTCCAGCCCCATAAACACTACTCTTAACTCCTTTATTTAAAAAAAAAAAAACTGAAAATGTAGATAGGTGCCTAGCCAAGTTACCATCAGAGGGCATCATCCAGCGATGGATGAACAATAGGAACAGAAGCAGAGACTCACAGCCAAGCACTCGGCAGAGCGAGGGTGTGGTAGTTTGGTCCCCATAGAGTCATGTGTTTGAATGTTTGACCCATGGGGAGTGGCACTACTAGGAGGTGTGACCTTGTTGGAGGAAGTGTCACTGTGGGAGTGGGATTTTAGGTGTCTATGCTCAATCTCCACCCAGTGAGGAATTAGAGTCTCCTTCCGGTTGCCTTCAGATCAAGATATAGAACTCTCAGCTCCTTCTCCAGCACCATGTCTGCCTGTAGGCTGCTATGCTCCCACCATGATAATGGACTACACCTCTGAAACTGTCAGCTAGCCCCAAGGAAATGTTTTCCTTTAAAAGAGTTGCCTCAGTCATGGTGTCTCTTCACAGCAATGGAAACCCAAACTAAAACACAAGGGAACCCTGAAGAAGATGGAGTCAGGGAGTGAGGAGTGGGAGGGGTAGGTGGGCCTTTAGGAGCCAGAGGGGTCAAGTATACCATGAGAACACAGCCCACAGAATCAACTAAGCAGGGCTCCTAGGGGCTCACAGAAACCAAAGTGATAATCACTGACCTTGTATGGGTCTGAGCAAGATCCTTTGCATATACCTCATGGTGGTAGAGTTGGTGTCCTTGTGGGACCTCCCAACAATGGGAGTTGGGGGTGACCCTGACTCTTTTGCCTGCACTTGGGACTCTCTTCCTCCCTGCTGAGTTATCTGGTGATATGAGGGTTTGTGCCCAGTCTTGTTTCATCTTATTAGACAAGGTTTGGTGGGTATCCCTGTTTGTTTTTTTTTTTGTTTTTGTTTTTTTGAAGGGAAATAGAAGAGGCGTTGATCAGAGGAAGAAGGGACTGGGGGGAGTGGAGAGAGAAGAAACTGGTGAGGATGTAATGTATGAGAGAAGAATAAAAACTTAAAAAGTAAAGAATGGAAAATAGTTTTACATAGGTAAATACAATAATAGAGTCACAAGAAACTGTTCCACTGTCACAGTTTCCAAATGAAGAAATGAGGTTAAAGGTGATTGCCCAGTAATCAAGGTTACCTTAATATAAAGGTGGAACGGAAATCCAAGGCCCAACTCCAAAATCCAAGTCCTGACGCCTGGTCTGGACCTTATTCCACTACAGCCAAGGAGCTGTCTATCCTCATGTACGCTCTGAATGGACACAGCTCTACCTACTCATTGCAGTGTTAATGAGAAGTCTAAGAGGGAGCCATGACTATTGATGACCCCAAGGAAACTTGCACAGGGGGGGGGGGGGGGGGTAGAAAACCATTGAATGTTCTTTGATGGGTTGTACATTCCAGGAAGTCTTGACTGTCAAAAACTTGGTGGGTATGCAGCCCCCTCCAGAGGATAATGAACTGTTCAGTAAGATGTCTGCGGGTTTGTAGTGGTCAAATTGCTAGAGATATTTAGAGTGCTAAAATACAGAAATTAACCCAAAGAAAAGAAATTAAAAAAAAAAACAAACCAACAACCCCAAGCTCTTAAGTAAGTGTGGCTATAGAGTGCATATTTGGGCTTCCTTTTATGCTTATTCAATATAGCTAAATTATTCCTAATTTCTCTGGTGGCAGGAGGACATTTTCTCTTTCAAAAAGCCATCCTGAAACCGGACCACAGGGGTCTGCGGGCCGGTCTGGGTTATACCTGTTCTGCTGGCTCTCATAGCTGAGAGCTTGCTAGGTTTGTTAGGGTGGTGAGTGCTTCTCTTGAGCACTGTTGTGTTCCCACTACCCGGCTATTACGGTCTCTGCCTGTGGTATGGCCAACAGACGTTTGTTAAATTAATGAAGTCAATAAATTAAAGTGATTGTCATAAAGCCCGAGAATGGGTAGCTCCTATGGGTCTGGTGTACCTCTGGCTAGACAGGAGAGAGAAGAGATGTGCCCCCTATCTGAAGGACTGAAAACTCTACCCGGTAAGACAAAGCTAACACCCAGGAAACATCAAGAAGACATAAGGTGCTGACTGCAGGGGCAGTGGAGTCAGAAACAAGAGAGGGCGTGTGCGGAAGATGCTGGAGAGGGCTTGGACTGATCTGTGCTTTGAATTAATCCCAGCTCTGAAGGGGAAACGCTCTGATATGAACTGGTGGGAGAGAGAGAGAGAGAGAGGGAGAGAGAGAGAGAGAGAGAGGGAGGGAGAGAGAGAGAGAGAGAGAGAGAGAGAGAGAGAGAGAGCGCCTGGGAGGCAGGCCTCGTGGGAGAACAGGCCTGGGTGGAGTGGGGCTGATGACGAAGAAGGCAGCTGCGGAGCTGGAGCTACAGGGAGCACTTTTGCAGGGTGGAGCTGAAAAGATCTGAGGAAGGGTTTCTGGCTGTAGCAGGGAAAGGTTCTTTCCTTCCTTGGTTGTTAGACTGTATCCCGCCCTTCTCAGCCAAGCCTGGTTCTGGTTCCCCTGGAAAGAACAGCCCCTGTGTTCCAGCTCTAGAATAGTTTCGAATCCAGTCATCGCCACAGACACTCCTTTCTACTGGAGCAACCCCCTGCACTAAAGACCCGAGAGCCTGAGGCAGGAGGATTAGCCACAACTTGAGGCCCAGTTCAGGCTACAAAGTGAATTTTAGGCCCACCTGAGCTACAAAATGAGACCAGAGAGACAGAAAGACAGAAACACGAAGACAGAGACAGAGAGACTGTGATGTAAAAAGCCGAGGCTTCCGGTTTTAGTACATCCTATTTAACTTTTCAAGGCTGTCCCTCCAGTTCCCTTTATCATGACTTCATTTAGTTGCAAAGTGTCTGGTGAATGTATTGCCCTGTAGGAAAAAAGGATACAAAACTCCAACAAATTAGCTAGAAAGCCCAAAGATTAGTTAGAAAACCAGTGGGGGTGAGGCGGGGGCTGGGGAGACAGCCAAGCCATCAGCAAGCAATGAACTGGTCAGCATTTGGGGGAAAGGTTAATGCGGAGAAATTTGAAATCAACCAATCATAAGCCAGGCTGGATTCTCCCACTATTCTCCTTCTTTCAGCCTTACGTAGAGGGGAGGCTTGGCCTCTTACCCTATTGCACAGAAACTGTTGCATGTACAGGTTTTTAACCTCGTCTCTCTTCATTATCTCCAGCTCGACGTCGCTCGGCTCTGCCTTCTCAAACTCGGTCTGCTTCGGAAGCTCCAGGAACGCTGATGCCTTGGACGACCGAGACAGGGAGTCTCTGGTTGTCAGGTCTCCCTCCTTTCCCGAGGACAGTTTGAGGAACCCTAGCCCTCCTCCAGCCGAGCCCCCGGATCCCGACTGCTTGCTACTGCTCTTCACATCCTGCCGTTTCTTCTGCTTTCTCTTAAATCTCAAGAGTGTTTCCTCATCGTACTGGAATCTCCTTTCTGGGACTTCTTCTGGATAGATCTGCGGGACCTGGGGGATGGGCAGGTGCTTGGACGCGGGGATGGAAGACTGAATGTTCTTCAGTTCTTGTACCAGGCACTGGATTTCCTCAATGACGGCCAGCTTGAGATCTCGAAGGGAAAGGATGCACTTATTCATGTACCTCTTCTTTCCATGGGCCTGAAACAGGGAGAGAGTGGGAAACAGCATCAGCCTGTTCACAGAATCACAGAAGGCAGCCTGGAATGGTTATTTTCCCTTCATTTTTAGACTGGCAAGACCGGAGAAAAGCGAACATGTCTGTTTGGAACATCCAGTTATGGTTTCCTCTGGCTCTCAGGTGTCACCCATTAAGACTGGAGCCAGCCTGGATCCGACCTCTAGAGCCCTTTCTCTTTGTCCCATTGGTCCCTTCTGCTGGTTTGCAAGGTTGAGTTTCCTGTCCTTCAACCTCTTCGTGGAAGTCTCTCAGGAGGTTTGTGTTTAGCTGGACACTCTGGGCATTAACTAGCTAGCTCCTTTCCTAGGTGGAAATTTGGAATTTTACTTATGTATTTATTTTCTTTAGATTCACCTTGGCTGCCCATCTGTGACCTAACTACAAGTCATCCTGTTCTCATCCTGTATTTTTGCCTCTGTTACTGTTCGCTACTTTGTGGTCGTGAAACATCAGTTTCACACAGTGGACTGTGACATCTTCCTGTGGTTTTATTTCTCTACTTACGTGAGCCAAAGCATCCCTGCACTGGTCCTGCATGTACCCATGGCTTGCTCATGACATACTCTGTCCTAGAAGTATCTCCAAGTGCCTAAGAGGACAACAGCAACTGTGTGCACTGAGGCTGAGAACCAGACGAAACATTATTCCACATGAAGTATAGTGGTTTAAAAAAAAAAAGTAAAAAAAAAAAAAAAAAAGACCAAACACACTTTGTCAAGTAGTCTTATAAAACTTACCTCTACTAGGAAGTAAAAAATCACTAAAACAAGATCAGCATGTTTACCTATTTGAGAATGAGTCTTTAAAGAATTAGGACTTAAACTGAGAAGTCAGCACTGGGTAGGTGTGGAACCACCTAGTTGTTCGTACAGATGATCCAGGTTCAGTGCCCAGCACTCACATGGCAGCTGACAACCATCTGTAACTCCAGTTTCAAAGGATCCAATGCCCTCTTCTGGCTTCTGTGGGCACCACCATGGTGCATGCACATAGGAGCACAGCCGTACATGCAGGTAAAACATTCTCACACATTAAATAAATAAATAAATAAATAAATAAGTAAATAAATAAATAAATAAAGTGCTCACAAGAATATGGGTCTGTAAATAATAAATACATAATAATAAATAAAAATAATGGGTAAATTAAACTTATCTTGGGGAAAAATAGCTAGAAAAATAATCTAAATGGTCACTAGTAAGATGTCTGAAATATTGATTGTGACCAGAAGAATAAAATTACGGTCATTGATCCTTCATTTGTGGATATTAGCTAGCATACCAAAACACTTATAACACCGTCATAAATAACACCTTTTGTGAAAAAACAAAAGGACATATCTTCTTCAGGATAATTTTTTTTTCCATTTCTCAGAATATGCTACCTATGGAATATGTGAGTGTGACACAGTGAACTGTGTAGTCTATACAATCATTCTAGGTGGCCAAGTAGTTTATCCTCCTTTTGAACAAAGCAGCCATATGCTTTCTGAGCCTCTAAGTGTGAAGAAGCAATCCCCTAATGATCTAAAGGGTGCCCAAGGAATTAACATTCATCGGGGATGCAGGAATCAATGAGGGGAAAAAAAACATTTAATAAGAAAAATGAGGCTCAGAGCCAAGTATGATCAGCAACAGTTTAGAAAACATGTCGGTTGGTTGGTATTTCATTTCTGACAAAAGATGGAAGTCCTGTAAAGAAAAGATTAAATGATGACATTCATTCTAACCATCTGGTGGTCTGTAGCAGCCAGAAAACAAATCTACCAAGGATTCCATTGAACTTCAGAAGTTCATTGTACATGAAACAGTATAGGACTTTTCCCATAAAAATGGCATGGAGCCATGTAATTAACCTGAAGGCCGGTTCTGTGCTATGAGCTGATACACTCATAGACAAAACTCTTGCCCTCTCTGGGTCCCTGTCTCATCATTTATAAAAAGAGGACGTATTCTAGACTCCTACAAAAATCGCCTTCGGCTCTAAATGTGTGTGTGTTTCTGTGCATGTGTAGATCAGAGAGATAAATGGGGGTTGAGCAGACTCTACTCAACAACAGGATGCTTTTCATGGAGCGTTAAGTACCATCGTGTCCAGGAACCCCAGCTCCTCCTCCTTCTTGGCCGCATTAATCCTCATGTGCTCAGGTATCTTGTAGTCTGGGGCTGTCTTCAGATTGAAATCCCCCATATATGTTTGGGCTTCTTTGATGGCCTGAACATCTTTGGGATCTTCATAGTCATCATCAGGCTTGCTCTTGTAACTGTCAGAGAAGGAGGTAGATAGCACAGACATGAAGGTAACCACAAACTCCAAACGCGCACTTGCCGCCTCCTCCCAGAACTCCATGGGAACAACTTTTGGGAGGTACAGAAAGCAATGCTGATCATCAGAGAAGCTGAGGATAGGATGGAAGACTATTAGGAAGCCAGTTATATTGATACCTTTTGGGAATACAAGAAAAAAGATGAAATTATATTAACCAATAAATAAGAGTAGAAAAAGCTGTGGCCTAGAACACCTCAAGAGTAGACTACAAAAATATTTTCTCAGTAGAGCTGCAAAGGAACAGATACAGAGAGTGAAATGAAACACTGGATGAATTTGGTAATTCTCAGTGACAGGATGTAAATGAATGCTTTCCACACAGACAAATTGGTGGCAGCTTTCATACCAAGACAAAACTCAGGGATTGCTCTCTAAAGACACCGAAGGCCTGGCTTAGGATGCTCTAAGGTGTCTTTGGGTATCTCTTCCAAGGTCTTTACCTGGGAATTTCCAACAGTCCAACAGTCCACCACAGTGAAAGTGAGGTCTGCCAGCTGGAATGAGTGAGCTCGGACTTCTGGCCTGCAGTCAGCACTTTCTTTCCGTTAAGAGAAAAGCCCTCTGGGGACACACAGTGTGAACTAGCAGGGGAAGCCTGTGTGATTGTGTATCCCTTGACAATTATTCACATATGCACATCTGCACCAAAAGGAAGAACTGATGTTTTCAAAGGGGGAAGACGGTCTCAGAGGATGAGAAGGAAGAGGAGGGGCAGAGAACAGAAAAATGGGGCCCATACCATAACTGTCCTCGTGATGTAAGCAACTAGAAAACTGAACCAAAAATCTATGAAACAGCTACGCTCGGACATACAAGCATCACCACGAGACGGAGAGTGCGGATTAACAGGAAAGCAACTCCTCAGAGAATTAAAGCAAAGTAATTCTAGCTCCTGCTCTTTTTGTATGGAAGAGATTGCTAGATTACAGAGTAAGTAGGACCAGACTCTGACTGACCAAAAAATAACCCAGCAAGCTCACTAGTTGAGGCGACAGAGACACTAAAGTACTTAGGCCTTTTGCAGAAAGAATATGGAGCTAGATGAGAGAACAGAGTCAGAAATCTGTGGGGCTGTCTTCGCTGTTGTAGGCGAGTACTAATCAAAAAAACACTTGTAACGTGAAATAGGATGGAACTTGGCAAAGAACAGATCATTGGAAACATACAGCTAGAGACCAGAAAGCTGCTGAGAATACTGCTGACAGTTTATGTAAACCTAGGAATGACTCTGTGCCCCAGCTCAGTGCCTTTATTGACTAAGGTCATAGCTAAGAGCAACCCTTCCCTAGGAGACCTGAACAAGAGTATCAACCATCTTGCCTGAGTCTACCCTCACAGAGGACTGTACCCGGCAACGCAAGACAGCACACTGTTTATCAAGCGCACGATGAACTTCCAGACAGAGTGGAGCGCCGTGGCCTAGGTTTCAGCATACGTAATTGCTTTCTAGGATACCAAGAAACGAAATAAGAAGCCTCACCAAAAATCTAATG
>JADRCD010200279.1:0-13158 GCA_019843815.1 Montemys delectorum | reverse complement strand
AAAGAAATTGACAACTAAATTTTAGAAATCACACAGTTGTGTTCTTTTTGTACAGTGTTTCCATCATCCTAATGCTTAGTCATCATATCTTCCATGTAAGCATGGATGGTAAGATCTTATACTAAGAATGCAAATGAACCCTCTTTCAATATGTTGCTTCAGAGTGGAATTTATCATAACAATGACATAATAAAACACTTTGCATGCATGTCAAATCAAAAAAAGTCTGAGAATCAGATGTAATAAAACTAGAGATAGACAAAATCAGCTGCTATATGCAAAGCTCCTCTCTCTATGGTTTTCAGAGTATTTTATTGCCACCATCACACATTCGATATCAGACTATATTCACTGGATTTTTTTCAGACTCACATTACTAAAAAGTAAATCTGATGAGTATAAAACTTAAGTCATTTTGTAAAGAATGGAAGTTATCATTTGGCAATATTAATTGCTGTTGTTTCTTTAATAAGAGAGATTAGGAAGAACTGCCCTAAGGTAATAAACACAGAATAATGAGTGTTTTCATATTGAGCAGCTGACAATAATGGTAAAAGAATGTAGACTGAGAGAGTGTGTTCATCAGGTGTTAGATTTGGATCCACTCTATTAATTACTGAGCTAGTGGTCTGCACACACTACATGATAAAAAACTTTGATACTGTAAGTCCAAAATTTTATGGTATTCTGGGCATAAAGGAAACAATGTATTTAATCTTAAGATAGTTTCTAGACAAACTTACATTCAGTTTATTGCAGGGGAATTTCAATGTAGCTTATAATGACATTTAAAATTTAAAACATTGTAATAAAAACTGAAAATAGTGAAAACTTATTTTTTAAATTATTTTCAAACCTATAAACATGAGGTTATTTAAGGTGTAAATCTTTAGTTATTGTAAGCATTTTGTCACTGAATGGAAAACATGTGCTCTGCCTAGGGACATTGAGAAAAATTACTTAAAATATCTCATGAATTGGATAAACCACAGGCATTGTAGATTCAAAAGTACAGGCTTGAATTAGCCAAAAACATCTTGTGCAGGGACAGCATTTTTCACAGCATGGATCACCTAGGAAAATGTTCTGCGTTGATTAGCACCAGAGCTCTCGTGGGGGCTGTCTTGAATTTCCTAGAAAGTCTAGTGATTGCTTCAGCTGTGAAAATTAAATAATGTTTTTCAAAGTTTTCTCATATACACAAATGATGAACTGATGGAAATCCCAACAATTTCTATGAACTGGATTGAGTACAAAGATTTGATTGAATTTTCTGAGAAATTTATAGCATTTTTATCGTCTTTAGAAAGAAATAATTCCTATTATGTTTTCTGGTTTTTATACTTGTGATAATTCAACTAGAGTATTCTAATTACACTCACACCTTCAAATATTGCCGTAGAAGTAGTTATAGCCAAATAATTTATCCATGGTATTTAAGTAGACTTCAAAATTTCACAGGCTATGAACTCTTATCTGCCCAGAGAACAACATTTTGCACCACTTCTCACATCCTCAAGATCTAATTTTCTTTCTGCCTTTTCTGCTGAAATGGTTCCTTACTCATGGTAATAGAATTTTGATGTATATGTCACATCTTCATTCAAGCATTCAGAATTCCTACTTAAATCAACTTTATGGTTCTGCATTTAGTCTGTGTCTTATCTAATAATAGATTTTAGCCATGTTTAAAAAACCAGACTGATATCTGCCTTTAGATTATGGTACAAATTAAATCAAGTAACATGATTTTGGTAACTGTTTTATCCCCTAAAACATACCTATCACAATTATATCAGTGTACACATTATACTTTGAAAATTATGGTAACATACAGTTGTTAGTGTTGTATAGTACTATTTATGAAATCTTCCTCATAAGTCTACATTGTACTTCTCAGCACTATGACCTGGATATCAGAGAGTAAACTTCCTGTTCAGTTCATTATTGATTTCTTTATGTCCTACAACAAATGTGTTTGATGTCTTCAAAAATAAGATACTGTTGTGAAGTTAAAATATTCAGGAGATTAAAGCATGCAAGAGAATCAGAAACAATTTGAACTGAATATTTTATAGTTAGGACATGTAAGAGAGTTTAAACATTTCACAGTGTTTAAGAATGATTAGTAGCCACAATATGCATGATTGCAAATCTCAGACCATTGAGTTCAACTGAGTTAAAAAGAGGTCAGGTAAAATAGCAGATGATACCAACACACACACACACACACACACACACACACACACAAATGTGTGTATGTATATGTATATTCATATGCATATGAACATATGCATATGTATAAGTATATATGGAAGGATGGGAATTTGTTATTTCCTTTGATGTGATTTATTGAAATTTAAAATAAAGTCCTTAACTGAGTAACAATGGGAAAGAAGAGTTGCATATTATAGGAGAAAATAAAAAAAGAAAGTCCATAGTGAAAGTAGTAGGAAAGTGTGTGTCTAATGATCTTATAAATTCATAGGAGATAGGCAAGAGCTTACATTAAGGGATGTATGGGGGTTGAAACCACAAGGAGGTGCTCAATGAAAAAGAGTATGAGTAATGTAATAATGATAATGATTGATCTCAGATATTAGGCCACATAATGTACTGGAATGGGCGAGGGTAGAAAAATATGAAGGGATTAATACAGAATGTGGGGAGATAACAACAACAATGATGAGAAGGACAGAAAGCAGTATGTCATGTGTAATATTTATTGTACTTGAAATTATATTTTGCTTATTAAAATTTTATTCACTTAAAATTGTTCAGATTAGTTTCAATTCATGTCTCTTTTCATTACTTGATGTATTCAACCATGATCTTTCTTGAATTTTATTTTTATAAATTACATATTTTCTTTATTTGAATTTCAAATGTTCTCCCCTTTCCTTGTTTCCCCTCTGAAAAACCCACTATTCCCCCCCTCCCCATTCATCAACCTATCCTCTTCTGCTTCCTGGCCCTGGCATTACCCTACAATGGGGCAAAGAGCCTTCACAGGATCAAGGGTCTATCTTCTCATTGATGACCAACTAGGCCATCCTCTGCTACATATTCAGTTGGAGCCATGAGTCCCACCATGTGTACTCTTTGCTTGGTGGCTTAGTCCCTGGGAGGTCTGGGGTTACTGGTTGCTATATATTGTTGTTCCTCCTATGAGGCTGCAAACCCCTTCAGCTCCTTGGGACCTTTCTCTAGCTCCTTCATTGGTGACACTGTGCTCAGTCCAATGGATGAATGTGAGCATCTGCCTCTTTATTTGTCAGGCACTGGGAGAGCCTCTCAGGAGACAGCTATATCAGGCTCCTGTCATCAAGCACTTGTTGGCATCCACAATAGTGTCTGGGTTTGGTTATTGTATATGGGATGAATACCCCAGTGGGGCAGTCTGTGGATTGTCCTTCTTTTAGTCTCTGCTTCACACTTTGTCTCTGAAAGTCCTTCCATGGGTATTTTGTTCCCCCTTCTAAGAAAGATTGTAGTAACCACATTTTGGTCTTCATTCTTAAGTTTTATGTGGTTTGTGGATTGTATCTTGGATATTCTGAGCTTCTAGGCTAATATCCACTTATCAGTGAGTGCATACCATATGTGTTCATTTCTGATTGGTTTTGCTCACTCAAAATGACATCCTCCAGATCCATCCATTTGCATATGAATTTCATAAATTCATTGATTTTAATAGCTGAGCAGTACTCCATTGTGTTAAGGTACCACATTTTTTCATATCCATTCCTCTGTGGAGGGATATCTGGGTTATTTCCAGCTTCTGGCTATTTCTCTTGATCTATCCAAAAGAAAAATCTCAGCTCCTTGAAGGAACTCTCACCAATTCTTTGATTTGTGTGCATGTCCTGGATCTTGTGTATTTGGAGGGTAGAGGTTGATGCTGGAAACTTTCCAGGTTCATGCTGTAACTTATTCATTCACACTACTCTCTCTACTGTGTTCTGTGTTGGCTAGCTTGTAGTTCCTTCCATGTTTGATGCAGATATGCTGGGATATCAGGTGGACCTCACACACACATAAAAGCTATTAAGCCTGAAGTCTTAAGTCTTTCACTTGTCTGGAGCATTCCACTGTTCAAATACTATGAATTCCAGAACCCCAAGTTAAGTTATGGAGCTTTTAATAAGTGCATTAACTTGAAAATAAATGCAAAAACCATTTTATCTTAGAGATTCTGTCCTCTTTTAAAGTAATGTTTTTTATGTCTCTGATAATAAAAATATTTTTTATTTCACTTTCTTAACAATCTTTAATATTTTTCTTACAGTCCAGTCATAATCCCACTCCTGGTTCACCATCAGGTAGTTCCTCAGCAATTCTTCTTCCCCTGTCTCCAAGAGGTTGTTCCCAGTCCATCCGCTTTACCCCACCAAAACTCCCCACTCACTGGAGTCTTAGGCATCTAGAGGGTTAGGTGTGTCTTCTCTTAATGAAGCTAAAGCAGAATGTCAACTCTATATATGTTTTAGGGCCCTCAGACTAGTCAGTGTATGTTGCCCTTATGATGGCCCAGTGTCTGAGAGATCTAAGGCATCCAGTTTAGTTGAGAGTGCTGTCCTTCTTATGGGGTCACCTTCCCCCACAACTTCTTCCAGCTTTTCCCTAATTCAACCACAGGGGTCCCTGGCTTCTATCTATTTATTTGGGTGAAACTATATGGTGTTTCAGTCAGCTGCTTGTTAGGCCACTCTGAGGGCAGCCATACTAATCTGCTGTCTGTAATTACACCATAGCATTAATGATAGTATCAGGCTTTCTACCCTTCCTTGAGATAGACCTCAATTTGGGCCAGTCACTGGACCTCCTTTCCTTCAGCCTTTTCTCTGTTTGTGTCCCTGCAGTTCTTTTAGACAAAAACAATTCTGAATCAGAGTTTTTGACCCCTATTTCTCCACTTGATGCCCTGTCTTTTACGGGAGGTAGACTCTACAAATTCCCTCTTCCCAATATTTGGCATTTGATCTAAGGTCCCTCCCTTTGAGTCCTGAGAGTCGTTCACCTCCAAGGTCTCTGGTACATTCTAGAGGGTTTCCCCTTAAGTCTTTCCTCCTGAGATTGCCTGCTTCTTTTCCTTAGGCTGGCCCTCTGGGCTTCAAACTTTTCTGATTTGCTATAGCCAAAATGTTGCCGCATAATCATTTAGCTATTTAAATGGATTCTTAAGAACAACTGGTATAAATGGGAAGCAATTGTCCAAGTGACAGCTATATATCAGTTTTCATTTCTCAAATTCACTTGAAACCATGCCATATGCTTGCTTTCTGCCTCTCTATATCTCCAAACCAAAAGGTGCCTTTCTTCTATATCCTAACATAAATTTTGAAGAATCCTATTTCCTCTGAAAGGTATTTTCTTTATAATTTAATTTTGATACTTTACATTTGTCATAAATTCTCAATTACTTCTAGATACATCTATCTTTATCATCTATATCTGTATTTATATCTATATCTATGTCTAGGTCTACATCCAATTCTTTGTCCATATCCATAATATCTCTACATTTCTCTATTTCATCATGATTTCTATCTATATTTCAATCACTATCTCTCTGTATATGCTCTTATGGTTCTTTTTTCTTATTATAATATATTATAATTTATATATTTTTATTATGTCCTATTATGCATTATTTTACTGTATAACATTTTGTATCCCATTTAAAAATAGTAAACCTAATATTTTATGGGAATTGTAAGGTAGGAGACCAGGCAGCAAAGGATTTTATGAAACTAGAAAGTATACAAAATGAAAAGAGTCCTAAATACATAGGACAATATGTTTACTGCATGTGAACATACAGTGTCAGGTAAGAACCACAGAGAAATCTGACATTTTGCTGCATATGATAGTTACATTTTTTGTGTATTATATCACTGTTATATAAATTTATATACTGTATATAACCATGCAAATATACATGCTACTTTTCCAGACATTTTTTTTTACTGCATTTGTCTTGTGTCTATCTAGATACCCATATTGAAGCCAAATAGTCTATACTTTGCCTGGACTTTATGAAAGCTAACTGCCTCAATTGTCAAAATGATACATAGTTATGCTTTGGTGTGTTCTCATCTCTTTTTGTATACTACTTGTATATTTTTCTTCAGAAAAAAATTGTTTCACTTTAATGGTTTAAGAGACTTTGTTGTCATTGTTTTTGTTGTTGGTGGTGTTTGAAATTTGATACTGTTCATAATGTATTGGGCTAAGGAGAACAGACTATCATACTATTTAAGCATAATGTTTGTTTTTTTATTTATAGTAGGAACTTATGACTGTAAAAGAGATCAAGCCTTATCATCAAACTAAATTATGACCATTATAGAGGATATAGCAGAAACAAGACACTAAGTTCATAGGTTGTATTCTTTGACATGTGATAGTGTTTACCAAGCCTGCTGACATCCCCAAGGTAGTCATACCACTTGGAGACCAGAGGAGTGACAAGAGACAGTATAAATGAGCATGCTAGAGGTTCCCTGCAGGGCCTGATTCTACAGATACCAGGCTCTTTTATTGGAAGACAAATCATCACTATGAAGCTGATTTTTCTGCATTCAGTTGTGGCACTTTTTATCATTTGCAAAGGTGCAGAAATAAATACAAGAGTCTTTTATTTTTCAGATCCCATATATACTACAGTAAATGTTTGGTATCTTCACTTCAATGTTCTTCTCTGTGATAAATTTATGAATATTGGTATATTATTTGAGCATAAAGTATTGAGATCTTGAATACACTCAGTGTCCCATGTAATATAAATTTTATTTTCTGCAGGTGAACTAAATGTGAAAAATGAGAATGAACATGCTGATATCAGCTATGGAAAAGTAAGCAGGGATTTGCATGATTCTGCAAATCAGAGACCTGGAAATAATAAATTTACAAGGAGAAGTCTACCTCAAATCTTAAATGTTAATACCAAGAACAAACGTGATGCCAGTCTTGATGACCAGATAGGTACTGTACCTGATCTCAGTTACTGCAAAGATGAACAGTTTTAAAAATATGTATTAAATTGTGGAGAAATCACATTTGTTATTGAACAGGATGAGGCTCCTTTCTTATTGAATAATGTTTGATCTTGCATTACAGTATTAGATGGGAACTGGGTGAGAATAGGAATTTCAAGTGAAACTTCATTATGATCTTTTCTCAAATTAGTTTTGTAACAACAGCCATACCACAGATACTGGAATCAAGGATTATGGGTTTATGATATTTAATATTTCTGAGCAAGCACATTATTTTTAAGTTTAAGGTATCTTCAGGTGACAATCATTTTTCCTTCTGCAGTTGTTTTGACCAGGGTAAACAGGATGATTAGAGATATGCTAGACAAATGAGCCTTATATTTAACACAAATGGTAAAGCAGGATTTAGGAGCCATAAAGTAGGTGTTACAGAGTCAGGGTGTCTTCTAACACAAAGATGGTTTTATGATATAGGTTGATTTAAAATTGTCAGAAACATCATTGCTGTGTTAGTAAAAACTCTGAAGCAATAATCATCACCTATTTATGAAGCATGATGAGAACTAAAGGTGATCTTAAAAATTCTAGTTTGATTCATCTTTTGAAAGTATCCCATATTCAAATGTAAGAAAAAGTCCTTGCTAATAAAATATGCAGGTATGCCTGAAAATAGTTAATATCTCCACAAGTATTTTATTATTCTAAGGATTATAAATTATATTTTTTAACAAACTTAATAGTTCCATGACTGAATAATGTAAGATGGTTGAATATCATGACTATATGTAAGTTCATATGGGGTGTTAAGTGAATGAAACTTTGAATGCATTAAAGAATCCTACTAGTACTGGATGCCTAGCTCTCAGGTGCAATGTTCATCACCAATGAGTTTAATTAAACTGAGTACACATTTCCTAAGGAAAAATCTTCAAAATGTTGTCTCTTAAATTTGAATTTTATTTTACAAATCCCATGGAGATAACTAATCATCAACATTTTTGTTAATGGTAATAAAATTGTGTCTCTTTGTAGTTTTGATGGTTTAAGGCACTAAGTAATTTAATTTATTATAATAGTCAATATTTTGAGCCCATACAAATTTAATCAGATGAATCAGTTTACCTCTGAATAATCAGGAGTTAATCATCACCACTTTCCCAGCCACTAATGGCCTAAAGTTGGTGGAAGTGGAGGCAATCATAGTGTGTATGCAGTGCTAAATATTTTGGTTTGGACAGGACACTAATGACTCAGTGATCTTATATTGCTTTGAAGTCCTAAAAAGAACACAATGATGTTCTGTATTTGTTTTAATTATATTGTGAATATACACTGAGACAGAATATGTGATTCTTTTGTGTTACTATTAAGGAAGATAGGAATTTATATATTTTCCTTGTATCTATATATGTGTTGAATGTAAGACACTAATCTTTTAAATCAATATCAAGACTGAAAACTTGGTTACTATCAGGTGAGAGACCTTAAAATTTTCTCTGAATACATGTTCAATTTGACCTTAAGACATATATATTGTAATAATATAAAGATTAATTTCTGGAAAAGTTTTATACTTTTTAAGCAAAATTTATGAAGGACCCAGGTTATTGCCAGCATAGATCAGTAACATAAATACCCTAGTACAATGAAATGAAGGAGCTTGCATCTCAGGAATGACCACACAGTTCTGATCCAAGTCCTTACTGCTAACGTGATATGTCCTTCAAAATAATCACTGAAATAATTTTGTTCTAAGTTTTGTCTTCCAGACCATTACCTGTAGCTATTATATCTATATGATGATGAATTCTGTGTTAAAACATTGTAATTATTAGAAAGTAGAGATGAATAGTTGAGAAAACTTGTAATCAGAGTTAAATTCTTAAGGTATATCTCTAATTGAAGGCAGAGAGAAGCAAGGTAAATATTCCAAATATCTCATATTGAAAGAGAGTGCCACAACAAGAAAGATTTTTGTTTCAATTCTCAGTCTCTGGTCTGGGCATTAGGGAAATTATTACATTATTTTGGTTCCAAGTGTGTCTTTTACAACAGAAAGCTTTCTGGTATTTATTGACACAATAGAACATAGCAGAGGACAGAGAACCACTCTATTCCGGCCAATCTCTGCATGAAATGTTCAGGGTGTCAAAATTCCACTATCCCACTCTTGCTTCAGGCCTGTTCCCCATTACTCCATAACTACCAGGTCACATAACTTACTCTTTTCATTATATAAAGGAGTGATATTATCATAACCATAACCTCTATGTTGTGAACAGTTTGGTTTTGAACCAGAACCTGGCTCTCAGTCACTTTTGCAATGTTGTTTACTCACTCTTTTAAAATTAGATGAAACAGGAAACCAGGAGGAAAGTTCCAATGGCCAATACAGGGTCAACAAGGATCCATTCCCCTGACCTATTTCTTTTTAAGAGAAAATAGAGGATTGTGCTATAGGCTTCAGGAAAGTTAGTATGGTGAAGTCATTTTGTTTTGTTTTGTTTTGCTTTGTTGCTGTTTTTGTTTTTCCTAAATTTGTGTGTGCTTCAAGGTTCTCCCTTGATAGAGACAACTGTTTAACTCATATTGACTTTTTCTAAAGCCAGACAATACACACAATAGAGACCTTAAAATTAGGAAAACCAAGGGGAGGTTTTTAATGTTGTTGTGTGTATAATTAATGTTATATGTATAATCACTTATCCTATTGTATTTTGGCTTTGGTTGAATAATAAGAGTAACTCCCAGAGCCTCCTTAATATCTCTTTCTAGAAGATCAGAGGTGATGTTGGCAAAAGGAGAGAATATCATGCCCTTAGACTCATCAGTTTCTTCCTGTTTACAGGATTGTTTTTGATGTTAAAGATCTCAGAGCAACCGTATATGTCTTGAAGCTGAGGTCAGAATATTTTGTTCCCAGTCTTGTGGGACTGCTTGTATTAAAACTGTTTTTTTCCTACTCTAGCATCAATAATGCACCTGAGTGGGTTTTCACCTATTTACATTGTTATCTTTTGTTGAAAACTGCTGATATGCTAGAAACCAATAAGTGCCTCGGTTAAAACAGTTTTTCTTCTGAGTCTCAAGGTAGTGGACTGCAGTGTTTTAAGTTTAAAGAGTTCAGGGACTTTCCATCTGTACTGGCTAGTTCTGTGTGTCAACTTGACACAGGCTGGAGTTATCACAGAGAAGTGAACTTCAGTTAGGGAAATGCCTTTATGAGATCAAGCTGTGGGGCATTTTCTCAATTAGTGATCAAAGGGGTGGTGCCATCTCTGGGCTGAAAGTCTTGACTTTTATAAGAGAGCAGGCTGAGCAAGCCAGGAGAAGCAAGCCAGTAAGGAACATCACTCCATGGCCTCTGCATCAGCTCTTGCTTCCTGACCTGCTTAAGTTCCAGTCCTGACTTCCTCTGGTGATCAACAGCCATGTGGAAGTAAGCTGAATAAACCCTTTCCTCTCCAACTTGCTTCATGGTCATGATGTTTGTGCAGAAATAGAAACCCTCACTAAGACACCATCCTAATCATAATGTTAGTGAACATTCTGTCTTCCAGTGCAAGATGCTATGAAATCACAGACAGGTTGTTCTGGGGTTGGTGGTATTTCTGGTGAAGTGGTTACCTTTCCAGTGTCTCCAGTTTTACACTTTCAAAGCAAGCCCCTTCTACTTTAATCTCTACTATTAAGACCTATGGAAAGGAAGTAGCGTATCCTGATTGGATGTGTTCCCAATATCCAGAGTGGGCACAACCCATTTGTCATAGTCTTTATCTTTGGGACTTTGGAGGTGTGAAAAGAAAGATTCAAGTCAGATCATGGTTCCATGACTGTCTATGTTCTGATTGCTACAGCCTTTCCAGTCTGATTTTTTCTATGTTCTGCTTTTGCTCTGGAGATTTCTCTGTATATTCTGCTTGCTTGCTATTTTCTAAGAGATCTCTCTGTCCATGTTCTGCTTGCTTCTTTCATTCTCCAATCAGTTCTCTCTTTTTAACCTAAAAATATTTCAGGGTACCTTATCTCCAACAGAACACAGGTCCAGTCTTTTATATTACACATCAATCTACCAACATATTCCATGTTTCCTTTTAATTACATTATGAATTAGCACTCCATTACGCTAGCGATTTGATTTTTAGGAGGACTCAAGCATACATTTTTTCTTAATATTGTGAAGGAACTCACAGATCTGTCTGCCTTTGTGAAGCACAGATAATAATTAATTGTACAGGATCCTTACCTGGAAACACAATACCTGAGCCTTTCTCTGTCCAAGGCTGTTTCTGAACTCAGGAATCTGCCTTGCAGGATAAAGAACCACCACCACCACCACAACAACAACAACAACAACAACAACAACAACAACAACAAACTAAGCTCTGTAGGGTAGGTAGGGTCTCCTGAGACCACCACTTCCTAAATATCTTTATCTCCTTCCTAGTAATTTTATAACAAGTTGACTCACAGCACATTTGCTTTTCTTTCATTAGATTTGTGAAGCCCTCATATATATCCATAGTGCATTCTAATTTATCATAGTTGATAAATTACATATTTTTGAACTCTTGTTTTAAAGCTCTTTTCCATAGATTTGCAGGCTGTCCTGAGGTCCCAGTTCTTACCATTTTCTGATTCTTGCCCATAAGATCAACACTTGATCTTGAACTGTTTCTAATTATGGAGTCCTTAACATTAAGAGATAGGACATTCCTCAGAAGGAAAGAGTCCTCTACTACTCTCACTGGTTTTAGAAAATATGGACATTATTATTCAAATAAACCTTATTCCTAAAGCAGACATTGACACTCCAGGAGGATTACACCAGGGCCTCTCCCAGAGGGAGGTCCAAAGTCACTCTGTCCCTACCAAAGCCACTCTGGGCTCTGCTCGTTTAGACCCCTAGCAGAAAACAGTGACTGCATTGGTTCCAGAGTCTCATGTGTGATTCATTTGACTTTGATTCAACCAAACTGATTTACTATGCCAGATTATAAGGGAACAGTAAAATTTTAAACTTTCATCATGACATAAACTTGCATTTTTGGTTTTGTAATGGAAAGATATAAATAGTTTAAACATTTTTGCAAGGAATAATAATAGTGTAATGTATTCTGTAGTGATGCAGCTCTGTGTGTGTAGCTCTTCATCAAGTGAGGGGCAATTCCTTCTTGGGAAATGGACTTCATGACTAAAGTGTTGACTCTGAAGTATCAAAAATTGTTCTGGTATTTTTGAACAACAAGGACATGGAATTGTTGGAATGCTTGTAAAGGAAAGAGTTTTAGTGCATCTTTCTTCATGGTAAGACACTCTATTCTCCAACATGAACACAGTGGCTCAGAAATGTAATCATGTGTATCAATTTCCAAGAATATTTTTCCTTCTTTATGACTTTTAATTATATTTTCATATTTCTCATTTAGATGGGCATTCTGAAATTATTTTATGTGAAATTATGGTGAAAGAAAGTAGGAAGTACATTCCTTCTTAGCCTTTGATTGAAGTCAATGTGTTCATCATATTAAACTTGACAAACAAAAATATTAGCCATGGAATACGAATTAATGTGTTTTTTTAATGTTGTGATGTTTTGTTTTTCTCTATAAAAGCCTTAGAACAGGACTATAAGAAACTATGTTCTCACACAATCATTTTACTTTCTGCAGATAAACGTATGCAACAGATGGAATTAAATGCTAAAGAAATACGAGGTTTATCTAGAAACTATGTTGTAAGTATGAACTCATAATATACACTCAAAATGTTCTTGTCTAAGTCAACTGAACTTCCAGTCATAGTATTAGATGTACATACAAACACTTTTATTAATCTAGAAGGTTATTCCAATTGATAAGTGCTCACAAAGTTAGTTGACACTATGTAGTCTCATTCTTTATGTAAACTACACTGAACACCATGTAAGCACAGCAGTAAATAGCAAAAACATAACTAATTAATAGAATAGTTTCAGAGATTATGTCTCATAAAAGTTTGACTATATAACATTTCTTACCTCTAGTGATTTTACTTATGTATCATGATTTCCTATTTTGAGTTGTTATGTGATTTCTGTGTGTGAGAATTTGTTTGTTTCTCTATCTAAATCTGTTTCCTGAGGTTTTTTTGGCTACCTCTTTTTCAATTTTCTTTT
>JADRCD010200278.1:0-25638 GCA_019843815.1 Montemys delectorum | reverse complement strand
ATGTAGACAAGAAGGATGATAGAAGAAGGAAGGCTCACTCTTCTTCATCTGCTTTCACTTACTTGCCAGCACATCTGTTAGAACCTACTTCTACAGAACTCTATTTTAGAAGGTCAGCTGAAACACCCAGTCTCGTGGGCCTGAGCAACTATTAGACTCTTGGATTTCTCATCCACAGCTGCTCATTGTTGGATTAGTTGGTCTGCAGCCTGTAAGTCATCACAATAAACCCCCTTAATATAGAGACATTCCATAAGTTCTGTGACCCTAGAGCCCCCTGACTAATACACAGTCCTAAGTGTATCTGGGACATTATAATTCTAGAGAAGAAGAACTGAGTGTTCAAGGACAGTGATGCAAACAAACTTTCTGTTCAGGAGCAGAAAGAGCTGGAAACAGCAGACTGTGAAGAGACATCTGACTGTCATGGACTTCAGTATGGTGTCTGGGTTTTACTCTAATTTCAGTCGGAAGCTTCTGGAGTTTCAGACAGGGAAATGGTTAATTAAGGTCCTTGTTGTTACATGGACTGTAGCAAGAAAGAGGGAAGGCAGATGTGTGAAGGGGATGCTGCAAGACCACAGGCATGCAGCATCAGGACCATGCTGGGCCACAGATAGTGATGGAGAGGTAACCTAACACCTTTAGAAGAGAGAGCCAGCACATAGGATTTCTTGATTGAACAGACTTGTTATACAGAGCATGGAGGAGCATCTGGTGGCTGAAGAGATGGGAATGAGGAATGGCCATTTACTTTCTGGCTTGCACAACTTATCAAATAGTTTCATTAACTGGGTAGAAGATGAACAGTTATTGGGGGAAGAGATATCATGAATGCTACTTTGTACACCTATTGATCTGCTTCTCTATACAAAGTCTGGTACCACACAGAAGTCACAGAGATCTATTCTGCAGAACATTTAAGTCTTTCTCAGTTGCCAAATACAATCAATAGTTTCACCACTATCTGGATTTTACTCGACTCAACTCAGACCACAGCATAGATGAATCAGGCCACTGTCCTGTCTCCATATTAAAACAACCATGTTTATTTGGTTCCATTGAAATGACTGAGATCAGCTATACCATCTGTCCTCAGTCATAGAGGGGAAGAGAATACATATTTGACTTAGTGTCACATATACTTTTCAAAACCCCTGGAAGGATTAAAAAACAAAGCAAATAAACAAACAAATAAGCAAAAAACTCGTAAGATTTGTCATTTACAGAGGGGAAGGGGTGAGTGGTGAGGGACAGAGACTGGTCTCATCGCTGGCCTGTTCCAATAGGGCTTGTTCAAGCAGCAGTGTGAATGTTTTATTGATTTCTTGTTTTGTGTAAGTCACAGGAAGATGCTATCAAAAGTACTGGGCTGAAGATCTAAAGAGGTTTCTGATTCTTGGTCATGCCTAAGTTATAAGACCTTTATGCCAGATCTCATCTCTTCTCTTCTCTTCTCCTCTCCTCTCCTCTTCTCTCACTCTCATCATTATAATTTTATATTAAGAGTTGCTGAGTAAATCACAAAGCCTTCAATACTACCTTAACTGAAAAGAATAAGTATTTTAAGATTGTAGTCAAGAATTAAGCTCACAATAAGAACTGTTCTTATACTTGTGTTTGATTTAACCATTCTTAATTTCATCTTCTAGGTGTCATCTTCCTAAGACAGACATAACAATTAGAAAACATTTGTGCTAAAAGTTTCAAGCTGGGTGTGGTGGGTGACCCTGTACTGTAGCACTTGGAAGGGAGAGACCAGAAGAACAGGGGACAGGACAAGCCTGGAATGGCTTTTGGAGTAACATATTTTGGTACATTTATTTACAAAACCACAGCTATAAAGAAAATATTTTTATATATAATAGTGAGTGCTATGGTAAGATAAAGTAAAATAATGATCATGGTACTACATCTTCTCACAGAGTCAATATCTTCTAAAGGAGAGTGAGTTGGTTTTCTAAACTAGCACATAGCATAGGATTTGAAAATCTTTTTAAAACATGGGCATTTTTGTCACATACTTAGATAAAAAAAAAGTTAACTATGCTAACTATATCAGCAATCATACTCACAATCGGTTGAAATTACCTAATAAGACCTTTGTCTTCTGTTGTGTGCCCAATGGTGAGCTCACCATGGATAGTTCCAAACCCGTGAGGACAAAGATGGCCCGGGTTAAAATCAGTGAGTCCAAGCTTAATAATAGGAATATGGGGAAAGGACTTAGACAAAGAGGAGATGGTGGGAGAGAGACAGAAATATATACATGCATATACATGCAAGGATATACATGCAGAAAAGTGTCAAAGGATAAGTTAAAAAGAAAAGAAACCTGCCTGTATAATTGACATACATGAAAATCACCAACAAATGCCCAAGCAAGCAAACAAAAACAAAATTCCTCCATTATTCTGTGCTCACCCCCGCCCTTCTGCCCCGAGTAGCAGGAGTAGACAGTTAGCAATTGATGCAGCATTTCTGGAGGAGAGTTTGACTAAAATAATGTTGATAAAATAGTTAATCAAATCTATGCAGGACAAAATCCAGGGACACACTTAATCAGATTTATGGATCAGAAAAATTACAGTCACCCAAAGTTTATGGCTCTTCATTTTGTTGTTGTGAAGGCTAACTTGGAAAAAAAAAAAAACTTTAGAATTGATTTAAAAAAAAAAAAATCCCAGAAACTAGTAAAAAGTTTATTAGCTAAGTGTTCCAAAAACACTTTGGGGAGAGATTTTTGTCTTTCTGCTTGTTTTCCATAGGTTTTATAATCGGGCAGCTTTCCCTAAACTCTCCCATCATTTAGAGGGAAGCAGCAAACAAAGCTGGAAAGATCACTAGATTGCCGCTCTGATAAAGCCACTTACTTGAGAACTAAAGTGTAAGCTTGAGATTGGTAAATTGTCACCAGAAAGACAATGCATGTCTGTGATTATGACATCTATGTTGGACCATCCTTCAAACCATTTCAGAATTGATAATGCGATGCATATATACCATATTACCGGGGCATTCCGCACCATGTATTATACAAATTTCATCCTTCTAAAAAGGTTATAGATTGTCAAACCTGGTAGTCAAAAGGAATATGAAACAATGCTGAAATAAATAATACCAAAGAATGCAGCCCCCCTCCCCCCACCCTTCTACCCTCCCAGCATGCAGTCTCCCATGCAGACCTCCATACTGTCTACCAGGTTCTACGCCTAAGCTTCTACCTCAGTCTTTATCATTCAAAATTAAATAAGTGTCAATATGCTTAAGATTGAAGGACAAGAAATAATCAGATAAGACACTTTGAATTTAATTTCAGTCACATCTGGGAAATATATACAAAGAAACCACAGACCCGTCATTATTCCAAACTCTCCTTAGAGCCTATGACATCCCCGGGGAAGAAAGGAACCAGCCATAGAAAGGCACCGGGCTATCTCAGGATACTGGGCGACTGTGAGGGAAGAGACCACTGAAAGTACCAACTGCAGCCCTAAGCTCACGGCTTGTCCATCTCAGACACTTCCGCCCTAGACAGGAAACACCGCACTGCTGCTCAGCCTCGCTTTCTGGATGTTCCGAGCTTTTTAACTGAAGCTACACCAGGTTTTTGCACGGGGGCGGTATTCTGATTAAAATAGATGCCAAAGGAGTCACTGACTCTAAAAACAATAGGAATCTGAACAGTAATCATGAGACCTATTTTATTTTTCACTCTGGTAATGTACAATCTTCTAAAAGGCCTGCATGTGAAATGAGACCACTTATTTAAACCAATGGTGATAATGACTGTTTTAAAAACATAAAGCGTATACATACAAATATATATATATATATGGAGGAGAAATGGAATGAGTAAAAGTTTCAGGGAGCATATGCATGCACAAATGTGCTTAGAAGACACTGGCTGTGAGATAAATCGCCACCTTAAAATTTCAGTGCTTTGGTGGTTAAAGCAGTAAGAGAAAAACAACATCACTTTGCACTTAGAAACCTGTTTCTAATCAACTGAGCTACTCCTATGGGGGCAAATAAAAATGATTAGCTTATTAAAAGCATAGCTTTGCTATTTAATAAGCAAAAATGATTGAAAATTCTGCTCCAGATCCTGATAATTTTAGTGTTTCTAGTTAAGCCTGCAAAATTGCATTCATTATTAGTGTCTAGATTCATTAACAATTCAATTTATAGATATTAATGCTTATAATGCATGCTTCGCTTGCCAAAACTTGAAGAGAAATTGTTTCAATTAGCTTTCATGGATCATGAATCCTACCGGCTGGGTATTTTTAGACAAAAGATACAAACACATCCCCAAGCAATGCTAATGCACAGCTGGGACTTGTGTGTAAGGTCACTTGAGCTAACAGTTTAAAAGGAAAAACAGTAAATGAGTTTTACCCAGATGAGCAAGACAGGAACAATCTTCTGCTTCCGACCAAATATTTGAAAGGCACATACACACGTAAGGAAGATAGTGCCAGAATTATTAGCTTTAGAGATTTCTAAAGACAAAACTATCAGACAGAAATTGGCAAGCGAAACTCAGTGAGAGACGTTCAGCATAAAAGACAATGGGAAATCTCAGCGAGAGACCTTTATTTCTTCCTCTGTAGGAAAAAAAGGGGGGGAGGGTATTTCTTGTAAGTCAAGCTTAACAGGGATGCAAATTCTGTCACTTGCACAAGGGCCATGACCCCATAGTAGGCAATATAGAACAGGCTGATGTCCCAAGTGATCCAGACTACATCCAGATTCCCAGGTAATTATCAATGCTCCATTTCATGTAGGTCTGCACAAAACCAATTCCAAGCTGCTACTTCCTATCAGTGACAAAGATATACCCATAGGTAGAAGAGACATTCTTTGAGGGTGTCCACCTATTCCACATATATTTCTCTCACCAGTCTGCATGAAAACCCAGGACAGCCACTGATCTTCATGCTCCATGCAATGCAGTACAGTACTGTACTCTAGCTGCCTGAGTATTTATAACTTGGTACATACAACAATAGGAAGAAAATGAAATGGATTCTTATATTAGAACAAAGAAATAATTCATTTGTTTTCCCTGAAATGCAGATCCATTTCATATACTGAAGGATGGATTGAATAATGATTTTATTTATCTATCTATCTATCTATCTATCTATCTATCTACCTACCTACCTACCTATGTATCCAACTATCTATCTATCTATCTATCTATCTATCTATCTATCTATCTATCTATCTATTCATTCATTTATTTATTTATAGGCAATCTCAGTATGTAGCCTAGACAGGTCCTGAACTCGTGACCTTCCTGCATCCCCCCTTAGCCTCTTAGTTTGGGAATTATAAGCAAACACCACTGTATCCAGGTGAACAAGGATTCTTGAATGTCTCAAAGATCCTATTGAGCAACCTCAGATAACCCTAAATCCAGCAGAATAAAATTTGGGAAAGCCAAAGAAATACTAACACAACTCTGAGGACATGCCATACAAGCTGGGTAGGAAGGCAGCGTGGAAAGGCATGCAAACTCGTCAGAATAGGTGGGATGAGGAGGGAGGACAGGTAAAACATTTCTTCTGGAGCTATACTTACTCTTGTATCAAAGCTTTTACATTAGTCTGGAAGTCAAATACATATATGCCTAGGAAAACACTTTTCTATTCTCTAGCCTTAACAGTTGTATGATTTTAACAAAAGATAATTGTGAGTTTATGGAAAATCATAACTTCTATAAAACACATAATTAAACATATTAGAATTACAATCTAAGACTGAAACTAGGGACACAGCTTGGTGACAGAGCACCTGACTAGCATGTGCAAGTCCCTGGGTTTCACCCTTAGTATTAAAAACAAAATTAATTTCTCTCTCTCTCTCTCTCTCTCTCTCTCTCACACACACACACACACACACACACACACACGCACACGCATTCACACATATGCACCTGAAGTCTAACTGTATCTACATGGTAATTAAAAACTATTACATAGAGAATGGACAGAAACAAGCTAGAAGAAAAATGGAAAAACTAGTCTAGGAAGAAAAGTAAAAACCTCTGGTTTTGATGTATTAATTTGAAGATGTTCTAAAGACTGATAGAAAACCACAACTAGGCTAGTAGCGGTAGGTATATGAGACTAGCTGAAAGTTAATGCTGAAACTTGCTCGTTTATTCACCCAGTAAGCTTGCATAAATACATACGTACATGCAAATATAAGTGTATGTCAATGCATTTTCACACTGTTAAATTCATGATGAATAAACTACTTTTAAGCCTACAATTTATACTTAAACCAAATAGTTACTTGATAAACTCATGTGTACACACACACACACACACACAGAGAGAGAGAGAGAGAGAGAGAGAGAGAGAGAGAGAGAGAGAGAGAGAGAGAAGCTATGGTCACTGATGAAATCATTAGCAGTACCACATTACTATTCAAGACTATAATTCATCCTTCAGTATTAGAGTCCATGGGGGCCTGGTTTGCTTTGCCACATTGAAAATAGAGAACAGCAGGGATCCCTGGTACACGAAGCTCACGGTCCCATTCTTTCACAGCTTCCTCTGCTTGTAACTGTTCTGGCTATTCTTTTGTTTCTCTGTGGCTAATTTATCATGGAAGGCACTTCTCCATCTCCACAGTGGAAGCAAAGGGCACCGACTAACTCGGGAATAGGAATAGTTTTTCCAAGGGCTGGTAGGGTAGTTATTTAATGCTTTTTGCTTGCTTACAAGCTTTTGTCTGTAACAGGAGTTACAGACGATGATACTCCACACTGAAAATGTAACCCGAAGAGCTTTTAATGATGAAAATCCTATTTTCACATAATGTAAACTCCCCATAAAGCCCATCCAGTTTATATCTATGACAACTCCACAAAGGCAGGCGTATCACTTTATCAATTTATTGCCATGGCTACTCTAAAACAAGTGTCACATTATGCAAGCAGATATTTGTTGCATGAACAGGTTAATTATTTCCTACCCTGGGGCTCAAGTTCCTTCCTATGAGAAACAAAGCAACAGTAGAGTGTTTAAAGGTTTGTTTCTGGTATAAAGGCAACCAAGAAGTAATACACGCTAATGGTAAGAGTGGAAAATAAAACTGTCAGATATTAACCACTGCTATGTGTTAGTGAGCTGTTAGAAATTAGCAGGCTTGAAGTTCATGAGGGTGGATTCCTCCTTCACCAGATTGGGCCCCACCCTCCTGTATTTCTGATAATACTCTAATTTTATAAACTGAAAATAATGTCATAGAAGGAAGAGGTATTACAACGTCTCCTCCGTAAGGTTTAAAATGTTTGAGGCTGACCTGAGTGCCCCTTCCCGAGGAGTAGCTGTCATAGTGCTAGACAGTGCCATGAACGCTTCAGAAGGGATGAGGCAACCAAAAGTCCTACCTCGCTATGAACAGCATCAACGGCCAGCATGGAAAGATAACCCTAAGGTTACACTAGCCACCCATATCTTGACGGCCTGGCTCAACAAGAGGAAAACCCATGATTGGTACCAGAAACCAATGTTAGTGAAGTATGGTTATTGGACGAGAATCTACAGCCACTAATTTATTAAATCAGCATCATGCCTAACAACAATCTATAACCTTGTGTCTTTATACCAACAGGTAAGTGTAGTGACCTTCACCACACTTCACCACACGGAAACTTCCCTTTGCAATAGATGGAGACCGCCACAGAACACCACAGCAAACAAAAGGTAGAGTTGTGGAGCCCAGTGCCAAAGGACACATCTACAAAACCCTCCCATACCTAAAGAACATTTTGGAAAACAAGGATGAAGAATGTAAGAGCCAAAGAGGGTCAGAAAGTTGCTGTGAGATTACATCCCCTAAAAGTAATGTCAGAAGCTGTAGCCAAACATTAGGCAGCGCTCCGAGAGTCTTGTAGAAGAGCTGGGGGAAGGAATTGGGGAGCTGGAGAGGTCAAGGACACCACAGCTAACCTGGACCCATGGGGGCTCACAGAGACTAAGCCACCAGCCAAAAAGCATGCATGGGCTGGACCTAGGCCTCCCTACATATTTGTAGCAGACGCGCAGCTTGGTCTTCACATGGGTCACCTAACAGAGTGGGAACTGTCTCTGACTGTTGCCTGCCTTTGGATCCTTTTCACTAGCTGGACTACTTGGCCGGGCCTCAGTGGGAGAGAATGCACTTAGTCCTGCTGCAACTTGATGTACTAGGGCAGACTGGTTCCCATGGGGGGGGGGGGCTTCTCCATCTCTGAGGAGAAGGGGAGGGGTAAAGAGAAAAGGTTGGAACTGGGACTTCAATCAGGATGTAAAGTGAATAAAAAATAAATAAATAAACAAACTTTTAAAAGTGTTAAGACACAAAAAAGAAAAAATAAGGAGAGGGTGAGAGAGGGAGGGAGGGAGGAAAGAGAGAGAGGAAGAGAGAGGGAAGGAGGGAGAAAAGAGAGAGAGAAAGATTATAATAGTATAAAGCCTACCTATAAATTTAAGTTGTACAATGTTCCCTGGAGCTACTGTCCACCTCTATCCCATGAACATGTTTTCCTACACAATGGTTCCTGGGACTACTGTCCACTCTACTCCATGAGAGTGTTTCCTTTACACACTGGTGCCTCTGCCCATTGCCTATCTTTACCCTTCAGGGTGCCCTGCTTTACTCTGTAAGAACCCCATCACCTATGCTATACAGTGTGTCTCTTCAAATTCTTCCAGTCGAGAACATAAGTGCTAAGGAGCCAAGGGGAGATCAGAGGACCATGCTCACGACAAGAGCAGGTGCTTGAGAATATGGGAACATGGTATATTATCTTTGTAACTTTTCTATAAATCTAAGTTAATATCAAGTTAAAGTTTATTTTTAAAAGATTAAGGAAAACGAACTGATATTTGATACATAGTTAATATAATCTAAATCTCAAAGCTGTCTAGGTACTCAGTCATCAATAGCAAACTAGTGAAGGGACCAACCAGGTGGCCAAGAGTAGAGATCTTTTGCTTTATTTATTTGTTGGTTAGCACCTAATGCCTGTTTTAAATCACTCCAACAGTCTCACAGAGTACCACTGAAGGACTGTAAACCTACTACCCCTCATGCCTTTTCCTTTTTCAAAGCTAACTTCACTCCTAAGATTTTTCTGATGCCCCTGGGTCTCAGACTCATGAAAAGGATAAGAGGTTGGCAGTCTGGGTAAGATATAAAAATGTTCATTGCTGTTTCACAAGTCAAGTTTATAATCTGTTCAGGACTAAATAACAGAAGTCCGCATGTTACCTAGGGCATTTTCGGTATCTCACAGACTCTGCCAACCAGCAGTGACACTTGACAACAAAAATTATTTCTTCCTATCCCTCAAAAGCAATGTTCTATATTTCTAAACTTAGCTTGAACAGAAGATCTAGTAGTATCAGTATAATCATCTCCCTTTTAAAAATGCTAAAAACCATTCCGATCTAAATAGCAAAACAAATCATAGAAATGGAATCATTTCTCTCAAGGTTTCTACAGAAAATGCATCACCAACATTTAAAAAAAATACCAAAATTATTTTAAATTATGTAAAAAATAAAAAGTGAATACAAAACACTGATATATTCAAAATATTCTACTTTGCCTAGGCTTAAAATATGTCATTAAATGAGTATTTATTTCAGAAGCCTAAAAGAGATTTCCTAAGTCTCCCGACTGACTGCCTCCTTAGGGAAAGAAGCATTCTCACCCAGGCCTCTGTCTCACCTAAATACTGTGTAACTCAGAGAAAAATGGAAGTGAAACTAAAGTAAGACTCTCTAAGTGCCTGCCATGGGTCAGGCTGGATGAATTTAGATACAAAACAACTGCTGCTTTGTCTTTTTCCAGTGGCTCTACACTTTGTGGACTTGGAATGCCCTGCTGAGGATCTCAGATTTGTGGCTGTACCATTAATAGTTACAATAACGGAAATTAAACAAATAAAAAATGTCAACATTTACTTAATCATTTAAAGCAATAATAAACCATTGCATAGTCATAGCATACGTTTATGAGAGAACTATTTTTCCTACTTCAAAATTCATCCATTGCATTTCCATGTGGGAATAAAAATTTATCATAAATTTTTATAAATATACATCATTTATATTATACAATATTTTATAAATGCAATACATACTTTATATATACACATATATATGCATATATATGTATATATATATGAAAAGTGATGCTTCAAGAAATGCTGTTTATTCTCAATGGAGAGGAATAAATGAGTTAAGGATATACTAGACATCAGCTGGAGAAACATAGGGCCTGGGGCAAGTTTCCCACATCTGAATACTATGTTATACAGGGTTTGTCTTTATAGCTATACATGCAGAAAGATAAACTGCTTGACTTTTAGTAGACTAAGCAGAGTAGTGAAAAAATATATTCTTTTGGCATCTTCCAAGATACACTGATGCTCAGTAAAACTCCAAGCAACCCAACTCCTTGAATTCAGAGCCCTTGAACCAAACAGACTAATAACCCTTTGGTAGACTGTCTTTGTCATAGTATCTACTAATTTAAAACTGAACTTAGGTTCCCTTTAAATTTGCCAGATGTAAGGTAACTCAGTATCCTTACAGATTGTGAAGATGGAGTCCGCCGTGTACAGGCCAGGGTCCTGTATCTCTGTCAAAATCAGGGGAGCAAGTACCTTATGCTTGGTCTTCTGCAGTGCTAGGTGAGCCTGATCCTACCATGAGCAGAGAGAGTGCAGCTTGCTAGGCAGGCAAACTGTCTTGAATGAATAAATCTGAAAAGACACTTTAAAAACACTCTTATGGTAAATTTTAAATAAGTACATTATAAATTTTCTAGTATTTAGCTGCTATTGGTTTAACTGTTTTTGAGCCTGCTTTCCTCGTTTCTGCTTGGACTATGAGCTTCAAAGCTTGACATTTTCGCTCTAGTCTAGTATGGAAGTCTAGTATGGAAGACAGTGGGAGAATCTGTCCAGATCCCCTTGGTTTTATAAAAGGTTTCCTGCCCCATGTCTGGAAGAGTGGAGAGCACGTAAGCATCTTTTCCTGCAGTCACATCAGGTTCCTTCCCCCAAGGACCTTCTATCACTGGCTGACCAATATAGAAATATCAAAGGTTTTCCCTCAGCCCTGTTTCCAAACAGTTCTTTTAAGTCAGTCAAGTGAGAGAACTCTTCAGGGGACAGTCCACGCTGTCCTTCCCTTCTCCTGAAGTCCCACCCTTGCATTCTTCTGCCACTTTCAAAAGCACAACAAAAGTGTTGACCTTAGTCAACACTCGGTAAATTAACACACCTTATAGAACTGTAGTGACAATTTGAAGGTTTTGGTTTCTTTAGAAAATACAGAAATATTATAAGACTGTATTTTCATTTTAATCCCAGGTGTGGGATATAGGGCTGCTTCTGATTGCCCATAGCAGCTGACTATGAACTGCCTTGTGCTCTAGCAGGGGTGTGATTTTGACAGCTTCAGATAGTTTCTGTGATTGTGTGATGTTTGGAATTCTAGGGACTTTTCAGAGGGCATATAAATGCTAGAGTTCCAAGAGGCAGGGTGCCTTGAAAGAATGTGATCCAACAACTCTGACCCTCAATTCTCTGCTTTTCAAAGCTAATTAGGGAGCTTTTCTGGCTAGTCAACCTCTCTGACATGAGGCACTTTGCTTTTGATCTAGAACAATGGTATCCTTGGTGGCACATGCCTTTAATCCCAGCACTTGGGAAGCAGAGGCAGGTGGATTTCTGAGTTCGAGGACAGCTTGGTCTACAGAGTGAATTCCAGGACAGCCAGGGCTACACAGAGAAACCCTGTCTCAAAAATAAATAAATAAATAAATAAATAAATAAATAAAGTAAGTTAGGATAGGGACAGCCATAGGAAGTTTAGAAAGTACTCATCTTGAAGGTTCTATAAACACCACCACATTCAGGGGTTACTTAGGGGACGAAGCCCCACCAATGATCTTACCACAAGTGGACAGTCATGAACCATGGGAATATAGATGCTAGACTAGTTAAAACAGATATCCTTCTGGGGATGCAGGCCAGTGGTACAGTGCTTGTTTAACACACATACAGGGCCCTGGGTTTGAGCTTCACACATGTGATGGTTTGTGTAGGCTCAACTCAGGGAATGGCACTATTAGGAGGTAGGTGTGGAGTAGGTGTGTCACTGTGGGTGTGGGCTTAAGACCCTCACCCTAGCTTCATGGAAGTTAGTCCTCCATTAGCAGCCTTCAGATGAAGATGTAGAGCTGAGCTCTGCCTGCATCATGCCTGTCTGGACGCTGCCATGATTCCACCTTGAGGATGATGGACTGAACCTCTGAACCTGTAAGCCAGCCCCAATTAAATGCTGTCCTTTATAAGACTTGCATTGGTCATGGTATCTGTTCACAGCAGTAAAACTCTAACTAAGACAACATACAAAAAAAAAAGTAATACAATTATATGCTTTCTACACAAGATCACTTACAATAGGATGAAGGGGAAAAAATTGAAAAAGGGTGGATCATCTATACAGTAAACATAAAAAAGCAGAAACAGCATATAAAGCCAGACAAGACATTTTAAAGCATAAGAATATATAAAGAGAGAGATGAAAAATATTCAACAGTAAAACACTAAGTCCATCGAGGTGATTTAATAATCATGAACATACACACTTCTAACAGAAAGCCACCAAGTACTTGAAGACAATAACGACAAAGTGTGAGTGTGGTTTGAGAACGGCCCCCTTAGGCTCATATCCTGTATTCTCAGTCCTCAGTTGGTAGGACTGCTGGGGAAGTTTTAAGAGATGTGGCCTTGAGGGCGGTGCGGCACCGCTGGGGTAGTCTTTGAGGTTTCAACGTCTCATGGTATCCCTGATACCCTTTGCTCACTCCTCCCTGCCTCTCCTTGTAGATCAGACGTAAGCTCTCAGATATGGCTCTGAGAAGCTCTCAGCTATAGCAGTACCATACCTGCCTGTCTGCCTGCTACCACGGTCCCTGCTATGATGGTCACAGACTCATCCTCTGTAACTGCAAGCTCCCCTCCCTCTCCACAAAACCTTTTCTTCTTTAAGTTGTCTTGGTCGTAGTGTTTTGTCATAGCAACTGAAAGGTAACTACGGCAGGAAGAGAGAAGTAGATGTTTATTTAAAAAAAAAAAATTCCAGTCTCTGCTTTCAGGAGTGGCAGAACTAGGAAGATGATGAACAAAAGTAGCAGAGTTGTCAGCTGGTGGGCTCCAACACGTTGACTACCCAGCATTCCAGGCTGTGCACACTGTGCGCTCTCTAAAACAGGATCTGTGTGAGGACATATGCACAATTAATTAAAAGTGACTAAGTCCAACTGTGTGTGCTGCAATTAGAAACCGATAATGGAAGAAAGTTTAGGAGGTCTGTGAGTATTTAAAAAGAATGCGATCTTAAAAACCAATTAAATAGTGATGAGATTACAAAGGAGATTAGAAAATCCTTTTGGGTCAATGAAAACAAAACAAAGAGAGTCGTGGAATGCAGCCATAGCACGGCTCTCACGGACAATTATAGCTGTAATGCCTATGTTAAATAAAAACACTCTCAGATCACTAAAGCAAAGTTCCACATCAGTTCACTAGGGAAAGAAAAAGAAGGTGCCATATTTAAAGCAAGCAAGTGGTAATAGTAACTAAAACAGAATAATGAATAGTATAAGTAGAAGCATCAGAACAATAAAATGAGCAAAATTAAAAGTTGCTTCAGAGTAAAGGTTAACAAAATGGGAACACCATTTGCTAGACTAGCCAGAAAAAAAAAAAAAAAGAAAAAACAAAAGATTAAATTATCAAAAGCAGACATGAAAGAAGAAGTACTACTCGTGACCATAAAGAAATAAAAAGAATTAAAAAACACAAAAAAACCCGTTCCATGTCAACAAATTAGATAACCTGGATAAAATAGAAACCTTCCTAGAAAGAAAAGGTACTTTTTGATACTGGATCAAGAAGAGAAAATTAATCCATTAACATATTTCAATTTATTATAAGAAAATCACATGATGAAAAACAAAACAATTACAGACCTGTCTCTCCTCCTCCCCTCCCCTCCCCTTCTCTCCCCCTCCCTCTCTCCTTCTCCCTCCCTCTCCCTCTCCCTCTCCCTCTCTCTACCCCACCCCAGGTGGAGATAGGAGTGTGGAGTCTTGCTATGTAACCCAGAGGGGACTGGAGCTCTTGCTAAGTGCTAAGTTACAGACATGAGCCACATGGACATGCATGTCTGGACATGTACCACATGGACACGCACCACATGGACATGCGTGCCTAGACAGCGCCTTGCTCAAGTACTTTCTCTTGAAACTAGTTTGCACTGTAACTAATTGGGCATAGAAAGGACTACCTGTGATGATCATGTAAAATACACCCTAGACACACAGGAATGAAATAACATTTAAAAATCAAGTTATGAAACTTTATCAATGAAACAAACTGTAAACTCCATAATTATTTGTGTAAAATTCAAAGTTTGTTAAACTCCAACATAAATTAATAAACTATGACTAAGACTCCAAGGAAAACACTCAACAAACAAACATTGTACTTACCAATAAAAAACAGAGTGCTTATTCAATGAAACTACAAAACGCTGTTGAAAAATTCAAGTTTTTACTAAAAAACATCTCAGTTTGTAGACTGGCTGACTTAGTACTAAGAGGTAAATACTCTTCAAATTGATTGAGATCCAGCTAAATCTCTTATCAAAATACTAGTTTCCTACCTTTAGCTTTCCTAAAAATCTTATTAAAAAGCAAGTGGTACAGAACAGACAAAATTAGTTGGATTTAAAACCAACCCAACAAAATCCTTAACTGAGAAGAGTCTCATGTCTCAATTTTACAGTGGAAGGACACACGTGGTACTGGTGCAAATGACGCATACAGATCAGCAGAACGACACCAAGTCATCCAGAAAATAACGTTGACATTTATGGTTGATTATTTAAAACATGGGTGTCAAATTTACACACACACTTTCACTGTATAAGTTTTAAATTAATTTAGATTCACCTTAAAGTATCTCAAGGACAGGGAAAAAAATTCAACAAATAGCCCTGAAACATTTGGAAAGCAATAAAGTCAGAATCCCTTCTTACATCATACACACACAAAAAAAGTCAGCTCCAAATAGATCACAGACGATAACACAGAAGCTCAAATGGCAAAACTCCTTTAGAAGAAGATTTAGGAGTCAATTTGTTGACCTTTGGTTGAAAAATGATTCTTAGATATGGCTCTGAAACACATAGAGAATAAAATAGAAATACTTTGGGACTTGTAAACATTTTATTCTTCAAGGGGTACTATCAAGAAAACAAAAAGGTTTTCTTTTAAGAAAATATATAAATACTCAAAAAGTTGTAACTGAAAATCATATAATCTACCATGATAAACTATTTATACATCTAAGTATGAACAGTATATTTAAAAAAAATGGAACAAAAACCTAAACCAAAGGGAAAAAAATAGAAACCGAAAGTATTACCAAGAATATAGGGTAATCAAATCTGTATTCATGGTTGGTGTGGATTTAATGTGGTCACATGTGCTTTGAGAAAAAGTGTGGCAGTTCCTCAAAAAGTTGAAGGCAAAGTAACCACATGACCTATATGCCCAACAGACATGAAAACATATACCCATACAAAAACTTCTACATGAATTTTTAAGTAGCATTACTCATAATAATTAAGACCAGAAACTACCCAAATGTCCATGGGCTACACACATGTGTATGATGAAGTACACAGCCATACAAAGCAAATACTAATACAGGCTTCATCATGGATTTGTCTTGAAAGTGGTGTGCTTAGTGAAAGAAGCCAGTCACAAAACACCACAGATTGTATGACTGCATGAAGTTACAGGTAGGGTGAGACAGAGTGACTACGAGTGGATATAGGACTTCTTTCTAAGTGGATGAAAGGATTCTAAATTTGACTTCTGGTTCTGGCTACCAATTCTGTGAACACACTAAACACTATTGAATCTTACTCTTTAAAGAGGTCAATTATGTGGCATATGAGCTACACTCAATAAAGCCATTAAAGTGACAACATATCATGGATCACATACATCACACACATTCATGAAAACATCCTGTGAAACCCATTGTACTCGGCACAATGAATACATGCCAATAAAGTGATAATGAATAAACAATAAAACAAATGAGAAGTGAGACAGGAAGCAGGGGCAGCAGGTCATGTGACCAGTCTGCTATTGTAAAGAGTTACATTTCTAAAGCAGCTGGGTGCCAGTGGGAGAGTTTAGCCTATGAAGGGCATGATTAAACTATAAATAAAGATCATCATAATAGCAGTATGGATCATAGATGTCAGAAAGTCAAGAAAATGGAGAACAACATGCCACTAAAAGATCAATGTATTCATTTGAAGAGGTTTTGCCTACAGTAAGGGTGACAGAGATGGAACCCATTTGTAAAGTATTAGGAGTGTAGAATTAATGAAACTTGGCAGTAGTGGAGAAGAAAGGGAAGGGAAAGATAGGAATCATGGGAAGCTCTGCCTTTGGCAGAATCCTCTACAGTATTATCTTCTCCAATAAAGTTTTCTTTTTCTTTTTTTCTTTTCTTTTCTTTTTTTTTTTTTTTTTTTTTTTTTGACAGGATTTGTCTGTGTATCCCTGGCTGTCCTGGAACTCACTCTGTAGGCCTGGCTAGCCTCGAACTCAGAAATCTGCCTGCCTCTGCCTTCAAGAACGTTTTCTTAATCCAACAACTTGAATCTAATGTTCCCTCTTTTTGTACCACGAATGCATAAGATATTTACCTTTATCTGTCTATTTTCTACACTGTACTATAAAATAATTTTCTAGCTGGTTGTCTTCTCCATCAGCCTATGATCCACAGTGGAAAACTTAATGGATAATGTTCTTTTCAGCTTTGAACCCCCAAAACTTAATGCTTATCAAAGAGGACACAAATAACCATAAGAGAGTATACAATAAAGAAAGCAGAAATAATCTGGGTGGGGGGTATGCTGAAGAAACACAAGGGTATAAATTGTTCTATATTTCCGTGACACATACAAATACAGCTGTTAGGCCCAAAGTCAGTTCTGTGGAATTGGAGATTGAAGGAAGTTCAGTCTATGATGCTATTAGTACATAGGGGGCCAAGGAGAATCTTTGTTCATGTAGACAGAAAGCAGAAGTATAGACAAGGGCTGAATGATGGGAAACTCCCTCAGACAAGGATGGAGAGAGAAACTGAAATTACCAAAGGAGCTTGAGGAAGGAGGACACAGAAAAATAAAACGTCAGAGAAAAAGACACCATGGGAAAGATTTCAAAAGAGAAAGGTTTACTCGATTTGGCAAAAGGCACTGGTGATTTTGACAAAGCTTTAGAGGAAAAACAAGGAGCATTTAATCTACAACTAAAGAGGGTTCAATGAAGGAACAGCAGGAAACAGCCCAAGTCAGGAAGCCTGTCCAGGAGGTGGAGGCCCAGGGCAAAGGTGGAGTTTGAATCATCCTGTCTTATTAGAGTTGAGAGGTTTCAATCAGACACACATGGGAAGAAAATAAGACAATGCCATGGCTGAAGATGAAAGGGCTAAACAGCAGGACAGTTGCTGAAAACAGAAAGGGACGGAAGCAACAGTACTAGACAGGAGAGAGAGACACGGAAGGTTAATATTCTCACTCTTCCTAAGTGCTGGGGAGGGACTCAGGGGTTGGAAACAGCCCAGATGCACTCAGTGTCACAAACGCTAAAAGTCAATATGGAACCAGTATGGAAGAAACCCTGGTAATGTCAGCGAGGGTCTGAGTAACCATTAAGAAGAGGAAGAAGCCAAATGGCCAACAGGAAAAACTGCTTCGTAGGGTGCCGCTGAGGTTAAATTCCACACACGGAAACTCTGGGAAGAGACATCATAATCATGTGGGTCTTGCCATATATTTAGATGGGTTAAAAGAACTGAAGAGAAAGAACAGGGTAAAAGTGTGTAAAATACATTAAATTTTACAGTGTACATGGCTGTGGGCTCGGTCTCTCACGGCACACGTGCGCAGGTGCACACTTTGGGGAGGCGGGGAGGAAATCTTAAGCTATATACTTCAGCTAAGTTTGTGTAACAGTAAGGTATATACCTTAATACAATGTTAATTTTTTTGTTAAAAGAACTTTGTTAGATGCCTCATTTCAAGTACGCAATTTAAAAAGAAAAGAAAATGAAAGCGAACTAACAGGACCTGGGAAGAGACCCATTTGCTCCTCAAATGCATATTTTTAATCTCAAGTAAATTATAGCGCATTAAGCATGGTCTGATTTGGATATCAAGCACTAGTTCCCACACGAACATTGTTATTGTTGGCCTCAGCACATTAATCTAAAGAGGACACAAATTCTACTCATGTTTGAATAACCCTGGCCAACAAATTGATCCCAGAGAGGCCAAGCAGCAGGGAGTCGGTTTCAAGGCTGGAGGGAGCCATCCCTGCCTGTATAGGAGCCATGACAGACTCCTTAAAAAGCAAAGCAAAGAAAAAGGCTTCTTTCATTCCTCCTTCCCAAAAGCTGTCCAAAGGGGCATTAGAGAACATCTGCAATTTACATACAAGAGGAATGCCAAAGAAATGCAGATTCCACAGCTGTTAACCCAGGGGACAACTCAAACCAGGCAAAGCTCTAAATAAGGTCTGAAAGGCAGACATTCTGTGAGAAGAGAGCTAACTCCCCAAAGCCAGAGTACAGAGTGGGCACTCCTTTCTAGAAACTCGCTTTGCTTCTCATATGAGCAAGACAGAACACGTAATAATTCTTTTGCCAATTAAGATACGCCCAAAGTAGACCAGGCGCTTTGTCTGACTACCACATACCAACGGGAACATAAGGAGAAATTCCCCCATATTGTTTTAATATTTATCATTTCATCTGTACAATAGTAAATATTGATTAACAATGCTCAAGGGCTCAAGGCTTCGGCTAAGACAATCCCAGAGTAAATCTAGGTGGTGTGGCTGAGCATGGCTGAAATACCAATACCAGGAATCCTACAGCAGGAGGATCCTGCGTATAAAGTCAGTCCGTACTACAAAAAGACCCTATACTATCTCAAGATAAATAAAATGAAGCCAAAAGGAGTGAATAATCTTTCAGGAGGCTCTAATCCAATGAGCTACTGGATCACATCCTGCTTTCTCAACTTTCTGTGTCTCTCTGGACAAGTTCCTTTACATTTCTAGGCCACAGCATCCTCATGTCTAAAAATGAGATGTTATCCACCCTGAGCTGTGGAAACTGAACACTCAATAGATAAAGACACACTGTAACTGCCCCATATATCTACCTAGTTAGTTTGTAGGAACCCGTCTGTCTACTGCAACGTCTAAAATTTTGCAGTGGTGCCTGTGAGCTCAGTGGTCTGACCTTACCTGTTAATGCCTTAGGAAGGAAAAAGGGTCTCCAATTGTGATATGTTGGATTTGTGGGTCCACTCATTAATAAATAGCTAGCAGAGATCAACAATCCAGTTGTGAAAACTAGGTGCATTCAAACATGAGTTGAAGGGTAAAGGCTTAACACATCCTCTTCATTTTCCTTGACTTCACATAACACATATGCTTACTTTAACTGGCTATCTGCCTTTTGAGGAAACCACCACTGTTTCATAGGCAGTGCCTCTGGAGAGATAAAGCAAGACCCCTTGGGAATTAAAAGCTACAGTGATGGAAAAATTAAGAAAGAGAGGAAAAAGATGTGCTGCAGTTTGGGAAAGGAGAATCCAGACTGAAATGGAGTTCTGTCCCTTTAACTGTCAGCTGCTTTCCTTTCCCCAACTAATCCTCCCCCACAGAGGAGTCTTTAAAAAGTTATAAATAAAATGCCCCAAATGTTTTCCTTTTCCCACAGATGAGAACATTAGAACGCTGACATTTTAATCTGTTCTTTACAAGACGGAGTTGTGTCAACATAGGGCTTCCAGCTACAACTCGGAGAAAACAAGTTTAATTAAAGACAGGAGAGAATGTGAAGCAGTAAGCCATTGAGATAGAAGGATTGTCATCCTTGGAGTGAGCTCTCTGTGAGCAAATGTCTTTGTCAGTATAGAAGGGGGAAAAAAAGACAAAGCAAAATATAAATGATATAAAGAAAAACATGAGATATTGAATGTCAGTGTCTGGATAAAAAGTAGAATTATTACTTCCGTAACACTTACTTCCAGGGAACTACATTCCACCTAGCGTCGTAAGACATCTCAGATATAAATAGATACCTATTCATCACGTACGCATTGTAGATGGTAGAACTGACTGAACCACAACGAGAAAGCAGTCAGCATCATAAGGTGATGGTTTAGCAACCATAAATAGTGGTTCTATTGGGTTTATTCCAGAACGCTACCTAATCTCTTTCTTCAAACACTAATCAGCAGGGCAAATATGCATTATCAAATATATTTCCCCCAAGTAAGCACAAATCTAACTACATTCTTGCAATCACCTAAAAGCTTGTTCCAACCACGATGGGAGTGTTGATGGTTTGTCTAGGGAAGTACCAAATGCTGCAGTCAAAGAGAAAGTAACCCCACAGTACACTGGGGAAGCCTAAGGCCAGAAATCTGTTAAACAGATGCCAGCATGGGCATTTTATAGGTTCCCCCAGTTTTCCCCTTTCCTCCACTGGTCCTGTCTAGACACCCGCCCTCTGTGCCTCCCTACTGTTGCTCCTGGTGTTTTCTGAGAATGAGGCAGTCATCTGAGAAAGGACAGTCTGGCTTTCCTTGTGGCCTACCTATGGCCTTCTAACTCTGCTTTAATACCCTCCTCCCTGAGGAGTTTCAGCCTCAGCTTGCTAGTTTCCAGGCTTAGCATTCCTGGGGCCCCTGGTTTAATCTACCTGGGATTTGTTTCCCTCAACTGTAAAATAGGGATAATAGTAAGCGCGCAGTAGTAGTAAGACTTCAATCAGATAGCATATAAAGTACACCGTTCATTTCTTAGCTCTCACTTCACAGATGTCCCACACAGGGTACTAACCCTTTTTTCTTGTGATAGGGTCAAATGTTGTCACGGCAGGCTTAGAACATGTGTACTTTCTGCCCTGGTCTCCTAAGCAGCTGTGATTACAGGCGCATATGTTCATGTCCACGTCCTTATTAACTTTTGTTTTTCTTAAGTACTGGACACTTTCTGGTTATGGCTCATCATACTCTCTGTATTCCATTTTCTATATCGCACAATACCTGCTACCCCCGTACAGTGGCTTATTTTACGTAGGAGGAAATATTTAGCATTTCCTATTATAACCTACTACTAGTCTGATCACCCATGTAACGTTTTTCTACCTGGAGGGACTGAACTGGAAGTCTACACTAGGCAAGTGTTCTACCATGGAGCTACACCTGCAGCTGTGAACCTGTTTTTTTTTTTTTTTTTTTATAGTAGTGTGTGAGAATGGCTGTCGGTATTCACATGTCAAAACTGCTCAGCATTGCTGATTACAGCTCAACCATGCCGATTGCTATTTAATACTGTGCCATTTTAGGGAAGTTACTTATCTGTAGTGTGGTTTCTACATTTGCAATACAGAGATTTAAGACTTTTTACTTATGGGGCTGTTCTTAAACTCAAGTAATATATCTTACTTATATATTAGAATATCTATAGATAGAATATATCATATATTTTATTGTATATCATAAATTATAACATTAATATGTTTTATAATATATTATATATGTTCTAATATGTTAGAACAGCACTTATTCAAAGTATGAGACCATATTTGATTCTGATAATATACCTGCTCAACCAACATTTTATATTTATTGTACAAGTATCAGATATTTCTCTGAATTTATAGAATCTGTAGGGAGGGGAAGCCAGGTAAATAATGTGATAAATGGCTACAAACAAGGATAGCAACAATAGGAAGATAGATAAGGAAAATCGACAAGAATAAAACTAACTGAATTGGAATCATTGTAAGGAATCCAGTATGTAAGGTTTTATGTATCAGTTCAGAAACACAGAGAAGTACATGAGTGAACACAGGTTCTATAAAAACTGAACAGTTTGTGATCTAATAAAATTAATACAATATATAAAGCTGCCATATTTTAGCAGTATTATAGAAAAAGCCAAGGAGAGGATGAAGTAAATGAGGATGATATAAATGATTTAAAAAAAAAAAAACACTAAGACATGAGCCAAGGTCTGAAGGAAATACAGGCTACCCATTGAGGGGCAAACGCAGATCTGTGTCTGCCAGAGACCACAGCTTCCTCAGGAAAAATAACTGATTTAGCATTCTGAATTCCTGTGTATACAGAGCTTGGGGAAAATACAGTATATAGTAGGTGCTTATTAAGCATCTGTGTAGAAGCTAGGGCAGATTCTAGTCATGGCCAGTTTCAAATGCAGATCAAGTGGAGCTTCCCAAAGGGTGTGTAAGGTGTAATGCTATGCCACCACTAGGTGACAGGGATATTAAACTGAGGAGTCACATGCCCCTGGGTACTATCTGACTGTACCAAACAGAAGTCACTTTCTGGCCAGGTATGGCAGTATACAGCTGTTATCCAAGGAGAAAGGGGAACAAGAAGTTTAGGTCCAGCCTCAACTACATAGAAATCTGTCTCAAACAACAACAACAAAACAGTAATTTTCTAAGTATACATACAATACCATAAAAGTTAGGAAGCAATGGGATCAAAAATATGGTTATTAGTGGGCAAAGGGACAGACAAAGACTAAGGCAGAGAGGGTATTACGTATAGCAAGCTGGGTGGCACCATGGAGCACTGGCCGAGCACAGAAAGGACACTTGGCCAAAGGCACAGCAGCAGTTCAAGAGTGTCATAGTTGACGAGATGTGAGAGCCATGGCCATGTCGGGGTGGCAGCAAGAGTGAACCCAAAGCTGGCTGTGAGAGAACAGCGTCCGAGGACTCACATTATCTCAGTTCAATAAACATTTACTGCTGCCCAGCACATCATCTGTCTCCCAGGCATTAAGGATTTAAAATGATGAAGAGGTGCTGCAGAGAGGTCTTGCAGTAAAAAGCCTGGCTGCTATTCTGGAGGACCCAGGTTCGATTCCTAGCACCAACACGGCAGCACACAACTCTCTGTAACTCCAGTTCTAGATTATCCAGTGAACACTTCTGGCCTCGGGGACAACGGACACTCAAATAGTCCACGGACATACATGCAGACACAATACCTACACATATAAAATTAAATCAAACTAAATTTTAAAAATTAAAATAAGAATCTGAAAGATAATTCCAGTTATTGGGAAGTTTTAAAAATTCCGTATAAATACAGAATTCCAGGGTTTCCTTAATAGAGACTATATCACATCAGCTTAAGAAAATAAATATTAGAGACTGTGATATATTGTAGCATGCTATGAAAATGCTTCAATCTAGCCATTAAGACTTTACAACATAAGCCTTTTCAGTTGGGTATGGTAGTATAAGCTTGTAATCTTAGCACTTTTGGACGTAGAGGCATGAGAATTAATACCAAGCTTGAAACCAACATAGTCTACACACAAAATCTTATCTCAAAAACAAACAAATAACACCTGTTCACTTGTTGGTTTTGTTTTGAGACAAGGTCTCACTATGTAGCTGTGACTGGCCAAAGCTCCCTATATAGACTAGACCCAAGGTCACAGAGATATGCCTGTTTCTGCTTCCCAGGTCCTAGAATTAAAATAAAACATACCCAGCAAAATATCTTATAAAAAACAAAAACAACAAATATAATTACTTTATTACCAACTTCTTTTAAAGTTACATTTTTAGCACTCATTTTTTTTTTGTAACTTTTTTGTTAACTTGGGTCTCTGAAATTTTCATACCCGTATATAAAGCGTGCACATTGCTCTCAGCTGCAACCCTTCTTCGGCTCCTTCCATCCCTCTCCAGCCCTTCCTCCCTACATACTCTCCTGGTGTTGTTTTGAGACTCTACCAGTTTAACCAGGGCCATCATGTGACTGTGGGTCTGGAGCAGAGCATCCAAGCCTTGTGGGCTCTTTAATGATTATACTACTGATGGCAGTATCTACCTCTTTAATAAACTGCCTCAACATAACAGCCAGAGGGCCATAAGGAACCTTCTGTGCAGCCATTTCCTGAACACAAGTAGGGCACCAATAGTTCTTAATATATTTGTATCTAAGCAAGTGTTACAATGTATGCCGCTGGCAACTCTTACTTTTAGCCTTAAGAGATAATAGCAATCCTTTATTAGGTGCCCAGTCTGTAGGAAAGGTGGTGCCATACACATGTTATTGCATTTTATCCTCAAAACCACCCTCAAGGGTGAGTACTATTAATTCCACCGTTTTCACGAAGAGTGGAGGGCAGGGCCTTAGAATATTATCACCTGCCCTAGCACGCCGATCTAGTAAAATAGTAAAGCCAGATCTAAAACCTAAGCTTTTCTATCTAACTCTTAAGAACAAGCTCTTATTAAATGTGTTTTAATAGATGTACTCAGTTAAGAAAGGACTTCCAAAAGGCTCTGAAGGTATGAAAAAGGGAGCCACAGAAAGCAAAAATCCAGGCAAGACTCCCCTTACTTGTGTAGGAGAAAGTATCCTTGCACTGGGCTCACTAACTGGACCCAGTTGGGGAAAATCTAGGTACGTGTACTAGCTTTCTACTGCAGACACACAAATGGCCACTAACTTTAATGACAAAACAAATTTATCTTCTTACGGTTCTACAGGTTACAAACTGACATGGGTCTTGCTGGACTGAGGTCAGGATACCAGTAGAACTATTTTCCCTCTGGGAAGCTACAGCACAGAATCTACCTGCTTCCTTTCCCAGCTTCTGAAGCCCCCAGTGTTCCTTGGGTCAGTGTGCCTTTCTAGATCTTGAAGCCTGGCAAGGGTCAGCTGGGTCTTCAATGCTGCCTGCTTTCTCTTGGGTCCTTCCACAGTCTCATCACCTTTATAATACAAGGGGTTTTAGAATTATAAGAATCCATGGAATTAAACTCAGCCCACTCATAGAATCCATCTAAACTCACCACCTCAAGTTAATCACATCTGCCTAGCTCCTTATGTGCTACATAAGGTAATAGATAATTCAGGGCTGGGACACAGACGTTATGGAATGGAAGGCATTATTTTATCTTTCCATTTGAGTAAAAGACAGCCAAGCCACTCAGTGTTTGAACCAACTATTTGTCTTGTTCTGGTTCTACATGTACAAGACAATTAACTCATAATATTTTAGCTTGTCTTGTAGCTTACTTATAAGAAGTGAATGTGCTGCTCAGAGGGCACTACGCCTAGTCCTCAGGGAAAATATGTTTTACACTGTATTGAATAATTGGTATTCTGGGTTATACATTACTTTCCTGTGAGTGCTGTCAGAATGAGTCAGAATCTCTTAGTCTGACAAGATCAATACTCTGAATCTTTAAATTTAAGGATCAGAGAGTCAGGAGTGAGGGAGGAGGTATATTTAATAGGTGAATAGCTATGATAAAAAAAACAACCTTTGAAAATCATGTTTAAGAAGCTATATTTAATTAGATACATGTAAGAATATAGTTATATGTCACTTACTTTGATTTACAAGACTTACATTAACAAAGAGAACAGCCATGGATTTTTT
>JADRCD010200277.1:0-62765 GCA_019843815.1 Montemys delectorum | reverse complement strand
CACACACACACACACACACACACACACACACACACACACACACAAATGCAAACTGCTGAGTACATTTAGTACAGTTGTGCAGATGTAATTTCTGGGCTGAGTTCTTTGTGTTGGATAACCAATCCAGGGCTCATATCTAGAAGAGGCTAATTCTCCTTCTCTTTATGCAGTTACAGTGCTATTCTAGAAATGCCCTAGTGTTATTTTCCTTTCTTTTAAAAATTGAAAGTAGATTTTCTTAATACAATATATTCTGATTAAAGTTTCATCTCCACCAACTCCTCCCGGATCTTCTCCACCTCCCCTTCCATGGAAATCCACATCCTTTCTTTTTCTCATTAGAAAACAAACAGGTATCTAAAAACTAAAATAAATAAAATAAAAACAAACAAACCAGGATAGGATAAAACAAACAAATAGAACAAAAAGAGCCACAGAAAAACCACAAGAAACACAAAGATATACACACGGGAATCCCATAAAAACACAGAGCCAGAAATTGTAATATATAAGCAAAAGACTTGTAAGTAATATGAGACAAGAAAAAAAAAAAAAAAGAGAGAGAGAGAGAGACCTAAAGTGATATGAAAAAAAAACTTCTAAAAATACCACTGAGTCTGTTTCTTCTCCTCCCCCTCCTCTCCCTTCCCTCCCCCTTCTCCATCCTCCTCTTCTTTATTCATTTTCAGGCTGGGCATGTTGGTACACACCTTTAATCCTAGGCAGAGGCAGTCAGCTTACTGAGTTGGAGGCCAGCACCTGGAGAGTGAGTTCCAGGACAGCCAAGGCTATACAGAAAAATGCTGTCTTAGAATCCCGCCCCCCAAACCAAAACAAAAAAGCTCCTTTTTAGTCTACGTGCGTGAGCCTTTGCCTGCATGTATGTATACACATCATGAGTGCCTGGTGGATTCCCTGGGACTGAAGGGTTGTAAGCCAGTGTGTGGATGCTGGGAACTGAACTCTGGGTCCTTTGAAAGAGCGCAGTTGTTCTGAGCCACAGAGCCAGCTCTCTGGCCCCGGAGACTTTCTTCTTGTTTGTTCATACATGGCTTGACCTGGAAACAGCCCTGAGACATCTTAGACACTTAATGAAAATGAACCAGTAAATAAGCAGTTGGCAGCCCTGACCAGGGATGATCCTAGGGTATTAGTTAGACTAATTAGGTTGATCGGAAAGAAAGTGTTTTGTTATGTGAAAACACCAAGTCATCAAGTTCATTGCTTTCAGTCTAGATAAAAGACAGCTATACAAGCCGGGCGTGGTGGTGCACGCCTTTATTCCCAGCACTTGGGAGGCAGAGGCAGGTGGATTTCTGAGTTCGAGGCTAGCCTGGTCTACAAAGTGAGCTCCAGGACAGCCAGGGCTACACAGAGAAACCCTGTCTCGAAAAAAAAAAAAAAAAGAAAAGACAGCCATATATAGAAAATCTCACTTGATTTCTGAAACAGCTACTTTTGTTGTTGTTATTGTAAGATGAAACCTTGTAGTTTCTATTCAAGCTTTTTCCTAAGATGAAATGATCATGGAATGCTCTCTTTTCTCAACAGGTCATGAAATAGCATGAGAAACCCAGCAAAATTATTCATGGTCCTTTGTACTCATTTGGTTACAATTACTCTGTCTCTCTCTCTCTTTTGAGGAAACTACCTTGAAATAATTGAGAAGTCCACGATAGCAAATATCCATTTAAAAATTAAACGGCTCTAGTTTAACCAGAACTATGCACTGAGTGTTTCTCATGTGCCCGCTTGAACATTGTCCTGAGTGTAACAATGTCCGTTGGTGTCATTATTCCCATTCCAGATGGAAAGTTAAGCCTCAGGCAGTCGAGCTGCTTACTCAAGGTCAGATGGTGGAGGAGGCGGTATGTAGAGCCTCTGGCCTCCACTCTCTTAGCACTTCTTTCTGCTTGCTTTTGCTCTCTGGTTCTTTCCTGCTCAGACAGCATTGAGGAGGCAGTAGGCAGGGGCTAAGACACAGGCTTGGCATAGAGGGTGGGGCACTGTCCACTTGTCTCCAAGGAGGCTTCTCTGACACCATGACCTTTATCACATTCCTTCACCTCCTAGGGAGTAAAACGTGGGAGTCTCCCTTAGATGGAGTAGAAGGTTCAGCTTTTTCAGGGCCCTCTCTACCTGACACAGAGACGATGTGGAACTTACAGGTTTCCACTTGAACTGAAAACATCATGATCAATGAAGGAGCATGCACACCACCCCTCAGGCTGCCCCTCTATGGCCTCTGGACTTGTGTGTATGGTAGCTTACTGTACATACCGTTCCATGTGTGGGATATGCAGCTCAAGTCTCACAAGGCAGACAATGGCATAATGAACATCTATCACTCCAATGAACCCATGCCCCTCCCAGGTTGGGTCACACCAGCATGCAGCAGCACCAGTGTCAGTAGCTCTAGTGTTGCCTCCCATTTCTTTCTCGCCTCCCAGCCCCATAGCCAATCTATGAGCAAGTCCAATTTCCTGGATTGTTCATGTCTCTCTAATGCCATTGCTTCCTCCTCTGACCCTAGTAGGGCCTCACTGCTGACTCTAGCTGGCCTCACCCTTGGGGTTGTTGGCTTTAGCCTCCTAAGTGCAGAGACTGGTGGCAGGCGCCATCATATCTGGCTTCCAGTGCCATTCATTACTGTATCCCAAGTTCCCTTTTTATTTTCTGAGCCACTCAGAAATCTTCTTTATACTCTCCCATTCCCGCTGTCCTGGGTGTCAGTTTCCACAGAGTAGTGAGACTGCACCACTCTTCTTGCTTCACATGCCACATTCTCTGAAGAGTCTTGCAAGATTTGGGTAGTCACATACACAGACCCAAGGGGTCAATGGTAGGTTCACAGGATCTACGGTTTTGGATGGGGGAAAAAAAAATCTCATCCTCTCGTTTCAGAAAAGTAGCTGCAGTTGAGCCTCCCACTGAGTCATGCAGAGAATCTCAATGTCATTAGCAGCACTTGTCACCCCAGAGCCATAGATATTTCATATCACATCACAACTGTTGCAGGTAGTCTGAAATATTGCTATTTCAAAGATAATTACTTGGTCTGCCACACAATGTATTAATAAAGAAGAATTTGCCTTTCACTGCATCACTGCCTTTTAAATATTTTGATAACTACATTTTAATGTAATCTATTTCCTTCACATTCTTATATAATTATTGCTATGCAGTTAAAAATACAAGGATCCAACAGACAGCCAAAGGGTCCATGAAGAAGTTTAAACATCTTTAATCTAGCGCCTTTCTTCCCATGTCTGCCTTGGGTCCTTTGTGTGCTTGTTCCTTTTGCCTGGACCTCCTCTATCTCTGCTTCTCTCTCATGGCTGGACTGTCACTTCAGGCTCCTTCTGGGATCACAGGACATCCCAGATCTACACACATCTGTTCCAACCTTCCATTCCACAGGCACTTGTTTTGATTCCTTTATGACTTTTCTCACCTTCAGAAATATTTGTATGCTTTAAAAAAAATCTTTCTCTCCTAGCATGTAAGCCTTCTTAGAATATTGCATGTACCTAGACTGTCCACGTCTCTATTCCTATTTTCTAGAATCCTTAAGTTGCAGTCAATAAATATTGGCTGAGGAAACAAACAAATCCTTGCAAACCAGAGAATATCTCTGGGTAGAATTAAGATGAACAGAATACACACACACACACACACACACACACACACACACACACACACACAGTCATTTTCAAAGGCAGCCCTTACTGCAAGAGCAGTTTGTACGATGCTGTACATCTCCATTTGCATCATGTGAGTGGCTCATGCTTTCAAGAGTTCAGACATGCTCTTTGTTAGGCACCTCACAGAGAGACTGAAGAGTCTCACTTGCTGCCTAGCCACCCATTCTTACTTCTTCCCTAGACTCTCTGTTTATCTCCCATGAGGTTTGGTGTAGATGATCAGAGCAGGTGAATATGTGGCACTCTGTCACATAGAGAAAGAGTGCTGACTATATCTATATTCAACGACTATAGATTGCTTTGGTAATTAGAGGTGCCCCGGGGAAGACATTCTTTTTAAAGATTTCATGGTATGCTGTGGTATAGTGTGTGTGTGTGTGTGTGTGTGTGTGTGTGTGTGTGTGTGTGTATGGGTGACTACAGAGGCCAGAAGAGTGTATTGGATTCCCTAGAACTGAGTTACAGGTTACTATGCAGTGTCCCACATGGGTACTGGGGACTGAACTCAAGACCTCTGTTAAGAGCAGTGAGTGCTTTTAACCATCGAGTCATCTTTCAGCCCCCAGAGAAGATTTTCTTAAGGGGTAAGGCTGAGAGTTCAAATACAACATGAGTCATGACTTCAGGAACTAATATGTGTAGGAGGGCCCATGGAGGACCCTGGCTGGATGAGTAGTTGCTGTCTGTGGGAAACATCTACTCTGGCTGGGTGACACACACATTTTGAGCTTCAGTGGTCCTGAGACATATACCCAGAGGTGTCTGTATGGCAGAGCCAAGTCATCCATAGAAGAAGTCAAATTAATCACTAACCCAGGCCCTGTGTATGTGCACAAGTGCATGGTGTACTCTCCCTCCAGACAGCAGTTCACCCACTGTTGTGGGTCACATGACATCACGCGGCGTCCTTGTATGAGAGGAAGCTGCTTTGAGGTGCTGAGAACTTTTCTCAGTCTCAGACTGCAGATATTTTATTATAAAGTGCTGGATTCACTTTTGGAAAAAGATGTCTCTGTTCCTTTTCAGTTTACACAACTTTCTAGATAGGGGCACTTTGACTTATGGTCAAATGAAGAGCTTGAGAAAACCCACCATCTTTTTGAACTTGTATTTGAACATGAGCTTTTTACCAGATTCTCAAAATATCCCAGAGACACAGGAGAGGGTAAGAAGCAATGTTCAAAAATATCTTCCCACATTTTGTTAAGCTAATCCTTGGTCCAGAATGACTCTCTGGGGTTTGATGAGTTGGAGATGGGCAGTAGGGTTTGGTTGCCTGAGAGTAAGATTTCTCTTCAGACCCTGAGCACCAAATACCCTGTAAAAAATTCCAAAGATCAAAGAAAGGCATAAAATGTGAGATTTTAAGACATGAACTCTGTGAGACATACGGCAGTAGAATGAGAGAGCAAGTACACTGCATGGAAAGAGCTGGCTGAGGAAGATCGGCCAGGATTCTAACAATATTACGAAAGTCAATGTATAAATGATTTCCATGAAATGAGAGACAATATGAGCAAGGTTTCATCATCTTACCTTGATAGGAAGAGAGCCAAGCTTCAAGAGGGAAAACCCACTACCTTCCCTGTAACAGTTTCCAGCTGCTAACGTGGAGGTGGTTGTGCCTAGGAATAGGAGAGCATTAAATGCTCTGAGCAGCAGCCCAGGCAGCGGCCCAGGCAGTGACTGGGAGGACAACGTGAACACAAGCAATCAAGAAGTGAAGACCACACCCACATCCAAGAGGCTCACAATCCGGTTCCTGTGAATTCAAAGCTGGATCTTGTAAATCCTGTGGGAAGTCCAGGAGGCCAGTCTCAAAGGGAGAGAGCCATAGGCTGGAGCTGCGGGAAGATGAGCTGTGGGATGTCTCTCTGGGGCACAGTGGAATTGTTCTAATATTGGCTGCGGTGATGGTTATTCAGCTCTTTGAAAACACTGAATGCCACTGAGTTGGTATGATTTCAGTGTGGGATTTCATGACATGTGAATTCCACTTCAATGTGTAAAGTTGTGTAAAAAAAAAAAAATGGAGACTGGAAAAATGCCACGTTTAAAAACACGTGAAGCACCCTCCTATAGATTCCCTTGTAGAAACCTCCATCTGGCAAGTGTGCCCTGTTACCTTGTTACCCTTCACCTGATAGGGCGCGTGTTTGGAAGAACACCAGGTATATCTTACAGCAGCTGGAAATGACCTGTGACAAATGAGTGACTTCTGGAGTTGTATGCTAAAGCCACATAATTAGGAACATAGTGCAACCTATCTCTTGTACTCCTATCTCTTGGGGACATTTCTTATACCATCTATGTGCAAACAGCAGGCCTCTGGAGGGAGGCGGGATGGTTAGGAAGTGTCTGTACATTCCATCTTACGCTTTTCATGACAATGTCACTGCCAGTATCTTTTTTTCCCCCCGAGACATGGTTTCTCTGTATAGCCCTGGCTGTCCTGGAACTCACTCTGTAGACCAGGCTGGCCTCGAACTCAGAAATATGCCTGCCTCTCACTGCCAGTATCTTGTATGAATGATCTCAGCCATTTCCCTTCTGGGTCCTGCAAGATTTGAATCTTAACCCTTGTTCCATCTTCCAGTTGCTAGTACTATCACTGAAGGTAAAGCCCTGACACGACACTGAGTAAAAAAGACTGTTTCTCTCTCAATCTGGCCTCCAACTTCACAGAGTCTTACAGGTTTATTCATCTTCTCAAGTGCATAGCATAAAAGCAAACTTAATCTTTCAGAATTCAAAAAGGAAGGAACAAGCGTAAAAACATATCCCTGTCTTTTGTGTTATTTATGTTATTCACACACAACACGCCTTGTGCTTCTTCTCACACACTGGCAGTGCAATCTGACCCTCTCACTCGGTGGTGATGGACTTGTAAAGCAAGGGTTATCCCGACAAGCTCCCACGCTCCCATGTTTTTGGAGTGAGGGCAGCTGTGCAGCAGAGAAGGCAAGCGTCGAAATGTATGCATGATGAATCGCAGAGAGGGAAGGCAAAGCTGAGGACCCCGAGACCTGAGGCGAGAGGGGCTCTTCTTATCTCTCCCCAGACCAGCTGTGTCTGCCAAGAGCAGGAAGCAGAGAACGGAGGCAATTACACAAGTAACTCCAGGGGACATTCACTGCTGTCTTTCACAGGTTGTGAAACAAAGTTTGACAAAGGGAGTTATCCCAGTGAGCATCTTTGGAGAATGTAACCACACTGTGTTCAGCTACTCCCATGCACAGAAGGAGGGGCAAGGATCTGCACACTGTTGTGTTTCCTGGCTTTCTAACGCATCTCTCCTTAGCAAGTTCTCTCAGAGGAAACCAGCCATGTAATGATTCAGTGAAAGGGAGACTCAAATGTGGAGAAAGAGTGACTGGGTGAGAGGAGAGCGGAAGGGACAGGCAAAGCTCTTTGGAAATGAAGAACAACCGTTTCTCTCTTTGCATGGGTTAGTAGAGCTACCATCTATTTCTCAATTAGACTAGAGTGTAAGAGACAGGGCAAAATGCTACATGGTTATCCCAGCACTCAATCTGGTACATTTTGGGAATAATAATAATAATAATAATAATAATAATAATAATAATAGTAGTAGTAGTAGTAGTAGTAGTAGTAGTAGTGAGTGCGTGGCATGTGTGCCAAAACAGGTGTGGAGGCAACAGGGCAACTTTGTGGAGATAGTTCCTTCCACCTTTCTGTGGGTCCTGGGATTGAACGAAGGCTATCAGGCTTTTGTGCAAATGCCTTTACACACTGAACCATGCTGCTGGCCTAGGGATTTTTAAAAATAGACTACATTTTAGAGTAGTGTTTGGTTCATAGAAAAGTAGAATGGGAAGTACAGAATCCACACATACCACTGTTCCCACTCCCAATATCCACTGCAACACGCGTGCCCTTCATGTGTTTGAACACTCGGTGCCTAGCTAGTAGCACTGTTGTGGGAGCTTGTGGGACGTTTAGGAGGCAGGGCCCAGCTGGAGGGGAGGCAAGCCTTGTGGTTTACAGCCTGACCCCACTTCCAGCTTCTGTGTTCTAATTCTTGGTCAGCCATGAGGCGAGCAAACAGCCTAGCGCCCCTCCTGTCGTGGGCAGGAGCCAGCCCTGCTAGCAGGCCTTCTCTGCCCTAATCAACTGTCATACCTTAAGTTGTTTCTGTCGCAGAAATGAGAAAAGGAATGAATGCCTGCCATCATCAACATTCCCCAACAGAATGGCACACGTGTCAATCAATCAGCCTATACTGACATGTCATGACTGTTGAGTAACATGACCGTTACTCAAAGTCCATAGGTGACCCCAGAGTTGGCTCTTGGTGTTATATGTTCTATGTGTTTGGCAAATGTGTAATGACATAGGTTCACCATGATACTGTCATACAGAATTAGCTCCAATTCCCTAAAAATCTTTGGAGATCCATCTATACATTCTTCCCTCTTGACAACCAGCTTTGGATTTAATAGATAAACTCAGTATCAATAGGAAACCAGGCTTCATTAACAATGTTTTTCATCTCTTTCCCTCCTTCCTTCCCTCCTCTTTACTCTGCCTCTATCCCCTGTATCAGGGATAAACCTAGGGCCTCCCCTGCCAGGCAAGTGCTCTGCCAATGACTATATCGTCACCCCTCATGTCTGTGGGAAGCCTGGTGAATAGCAAGGAAGCTGTGGGTTCTGTCTGTGTACATGCATGTGCTGATGCACAAAGGAAGGACCAGCAGCAAACAGCCAGCACGGTGGTATGTAGAGGTGGAGCTGTTGGGAGGTGACTGGGCTGTGAGGATAGCACTCTCGTAATTGGCATAAGTGCCTGCCCTTACAGAAGAGACCACCAAGGGCAGGATCTTTCCTGTCATTTGAAGATGTCATAAAAAGTCAACAACCTATAACACTGGAAGAGGGCCCTTGCCAAACCTGACCATCTAGCACTTTGATCATGGATTTAACAGACTCCATAAGTATAGGAAATAAATATATATTGTTTATAAGTCACCTTATTTTATAATATTTTGTTATAGTAGTCCCAATTGGTCTAAAACAGCAGATATGTAGAAACCATGTGGAATTTGGTGAGAGGACATCTGGCTGATTCTTCCACCTAACTGGCCCTGAGGCTGAAAGTATTTAAGATGTTGGAAAAGTGTCTTAATACCTCTGAGTTACAGCTTCCTTATCTACAAAGTAGGACAAAGGTTTTATTACTGTAGGATATAGGAGTCATTGAGATAGGATAATATTTCCTCTTTGCCAACAGGAAGGAAGAACTGGGGTATGAAAACCTTAAAATTAAAATATAGGTGGATTCAAAGCAAAGGAATTAATCTAGGCCTATTCTGGAAAGTAAGGCTCTCAGCACAGGAGGGCACAGCCGAGTATCACCAGGGACATAAGTATTGAGCTCCAATCATAGACTGACTGCTCTTCCACTTTCTGCGGCAAAGAGAAGTTACACGATCCATGTTAATGATGCCTATTGCTAGTGACAATTGTCTGTTAGGCAGGACCTACCCTACTCCCAATATTTCTCAATGGATTTCTGTAAAACTATGCATTCTTTCTTCAGAATTAAAAGCTAGTTGTTGACTTAGGACTGCAGAGGCACATGGAGGCCTGGCAGGAGCCCCTATGCATAGTCTGTAACTGTTTCAGAAATCTGTACATGCTTCCTACAATTTATGCCTCTCCTTGGCTCTGCCAGGTACCTTGTACCTTACTCAGGCAATTCCTGAGCATTAACTGTGCCTTGTTATCTCAGCAGGATTCAGGAGGAAGATGACTATCAGTTGCAGCGTTTGGTGACATTTCACTGCTCTTCTCTTGGACTCCCCTTTACAAAGCTCTCCTGCCAGCAGGCCAGGGGCAGCCTTACCTCCACCTCCCCAATTCCCATGTAATAACATTTAATTGTCTGCCTTTCAAAGACTCAAGCCCTTAACAGCCAACGTTCGCTGGTCACACAGGCATATTGGGAGTCAGCCATGGGAGTGCAGTCTCGTTGTGTTGACTTCCTCTTTCTCTCTGTCCAGATGTGTTTAAAGAAAGCCTGGCTGGATATTCTTGTCATGTGGGAATATGTAGGGATGGATTTGAGAAGAGCACAGACACTTTGTCTGCCACTAAGAAACTGCTCTGGGAAGGGATGCTGCTAATGTCTGGGCAGTAGATGCACACCTGTTCGCCAGCTCTACTTTGACTCCATTCTGCTTTTTGAAACACAGAGAAGTGAAAATAAAGTCACATGCAACAATTCTTGGTGTTTTCTGTCTCTGTAAATCTCATCCCATTGAAGTTTCCAGGTGGGATGAAGAAGGGAGAGGAACCAGGTCTTAATGAAAATGTGGATTACAAGGTATATCTTAACCCAAGTTCACCGCAAGTGTCAGTGCAATTTAAAATAATAGAATCCTTTTTATGCAGGGAAATGGATTTTCCCCCAAATTAATCCTTTACCATCAACGAAAGGGCTGAAAGCACAGGCGCCAGTGCTTAGCTTCCTTCCATCTGGCATGGCCATGTGAACACTTCGGTTGGCTTGCTTTTTTAATGAAGTGATTTTTAATGAAGCAAGCTGTGAATTTAATAGATACCTTAAAACAGCTTCTTTGTAGCTAAGCGTTAAGTAACGAAACAATTGCCAAATTAGCCACCCAAACCAAGAGGAAATCACAAGGCCGATTGACTGCAGGATTCAGGGTTGCTGTAGCTTCTGGCCATCTGACCTGTCATCAGAATGGCTGGCAGAGTCAGGATGGTGCCACAAGGCCACATGGAAGCAGCTTGTTTGAAGGAAGGTCTGTTAAATGACCATGTCAAAGGTCAAGGTAATTGTGGCTAGTAACAGTTATACACAAGGGCAAGATATAGAGCTGTTATTCTCAAGGACCATTTACCTTGTGGTTATAGATCAGCCTCTCCAGCCTGACTGGGATCAAGAGGGAGGAAATCACTAGGCTCATCTAGAAGTCCCTCCAAAGACCAATGCTGGTAGAAAGGCATATAGAGATTGGGTAGAAGAAATCAGGCAGGCAATAAAAGTCAGTGAGAGGGCTGAGTGGGTGTGAGCAGCAGACAAGCTGTGGAGCTGGAAAGTGTGGGCCCCTTCTGAAGACATTCAAGCTCCTCAGTGGAAAATGATGCTATCAATCCAATATAACTCAAGTATCACATGGTCTGATTGTGGTCTACATACTTTACTCCCTGGGCTACACTTACAAACTTTGATGGAGAAAGAAGCTTGTTGGTGCTCCAAACACAAGATCCACCTCAGAATTTCCTCAAACCTACTGAAACCTCCTGTGGTGTTATTGTCAAATTACCCACTGCCATAATGGGTTGCTGACGGACATTCTGAAGCAAAGCTGTCTTGTTTTTAATTGGATGAATATTTCAAATGAAAATAAAGCACAGTAAGAGTACATCATAGCTCTACCTAAGTCTGACATATATGAATAAATGTATATAGTCACATATCAATGTAATTATTAATACAGTGATATATAAGAAATTAACACATATACAAGTATTAAACAGCTTTCAAAGATTTACTTGTTTTATTTATGTATATGGGTGTTTTGCCTGCATGTATGTCTGTATCTCATGTGAGTAGTGCCCATGGAAGCCAGAAGACTGTTAGGGGATCTGAAACGACTTACAGAGAGTTGTAACCTGGCACCTGAATGCTGAGAATTGAGCCTGGGTCTTCTGGAAGAGGATTGCTCTTAACTACTGAGTCATCTCCCCAGTCTCAGAAGTAAATCTTGAACATATTAAACAGTGAGTGGCAAGGTGTAAAGTGGTTTCTCCATGAGCAGCTCTCTGTACTGTGTGTAGGTAGCTTTCCCTGTTCTGTGTGGCTCTCCCTGTTGTATGTGAACCTCTCCCTGCTCCATGGGCAGCTTCCCCTACACTATGTGTAGTTTCTCCCTGCTTTCTATCGCTCTCCCTGTTCTATGTGTAGTTTCCCCTGCTCTGTGGGTAGCTTTCTCTATACTATGAGTATTCTTCCTGCTCTTGGGTTAGCTTTTCCTGCTCTATGTGTAGTTTCTCTCACTCTGTGTGTAATTCTCTCTGTTGGGGAGCTGAAGATTATACTGAGTTTAGGGCCCACTTTAAAACCATACAATTCTTATCAGTTAGCTAGGCCTGTGTAAAGGAAATAGGAATACAGAAACCTAACCATGCCCCCTCTGCAAAGAAAATCCCATCTCTCTGATCAAGGAAGACCAGAAAGAAAGTCTTTTTACTGCATTCCCACTATTTCTTGCTATTTTATTTCAATCACTGCATTGTTTCACTGATCTCTAACTTCCTGAGTTTTCTGGGCAAGGTGACTATTACACATGTATGTCCCAAGAGAGCCTGTAGCAGATTCTCCATTCTTAGGAACTAATGTTGCCAGCAGTCTATTTGCACATAGTGATGTGGGCTTCCTTGGCAAAGTGGTCAGTCACAACCACTGTCCTAGCATTGGGCTGGAATTCAGGCCATCACAGTGTGTGTGTGTGTGTGTATAAAAGAATAGTATCAGACTTGGTCTTATCAAGAAAACTGAGGAAAACTGAAGAGGAACAGGAAGAAGACCATAAACCTCCTGGGCTAGTCAGCCAGTGGGTCTTCTTATAGTTAGTATTTATTCACTACATTCTAGTGGGCCATTATTTTTGGGGGTAATTCATCCTACAAACTGTCTCTGGGTACATTTTCATTGCCAACACGCTCACAGCAGCTTGCTGAGGGCCATGCTGGCCATGTAGGTATGGAATGCATGTGTATTAGAATGGTCCCTTCTTTATGTCTCATACAGTTTTAATGTTTTCCTTTCTTTCAAGCCATGCAGAACTGGACACAGACCTCATGAGGCTGCATTAGCTGGACCACAACAGGAATTCATCCACACCTGACTAAATGAGATGGCTGCTCTGTAGCTCTCATGGGTTGGAACTAACTTGTTTTACTGGTTTGCTTTATAGCAGGAAAATATTTAGGACTTAACATCTGCAACCTGGATAGGCAGGCAAGATAGGTAAGAAGGTGAGAGCTAACATGCTCCTTTAAAGTGTGGTTTGTTTGTTGTGTAGCCTCCTGCATGCTAAGCCAAGTACTTTCTCATTGGACATTGTCTAATCCCATTGCCTACCTTCTTCCATAGTAAAGCAGAGAAACTGAGCAAGCCACACGGATGGCCACACAGATGGTCAGTGGTAAACTGGGAGGTGGTATCCAGACTGGAGGTTCTAATAAACACTAGCTATGGGTTTGGCCTTTATGAGCTGAAACTTACCCTCCAAGGGAAAAACATTTTGCATCATATCTGTGTATACACAACAGTCCTGGGCTCTGGACTTTAAATGAATGACTAATAGCTGGCTGTGGGGTACAGAAAAGGAGGTGAAAGAGAAGGCCTCAGGGACAGGGAGTAAAGGGCACCAAAGGGTTGTGGTGAGTGAGGGACCAAAAGGGTATCCTAAAAGTGCAAATCTGAGATGCTGAAGTAACTGCAGCTCGTGTTAGCATCTCGGGGCTGACAAATAAAATTTATAAATGACTTCTAAAACTGCTTCCTCCAGCAACAAGAGCTGTTATTGTCACATTGATTTTAAAATTAAATGCTATAGAATTTTCTTGCTTTAATGAGAAGGCAGATCCAAGTGATAAACAGAGTAATGATTAAAGCAATTAAGAGAATAAAAATGAGAACCAGTGCATCAGTCCTCTTAATCCTTTACCCAAACAGGCAGCTTGGGCTGCCATACTGAGAAGATGCATGCTCATCCTCAGATGAAATTCTTGAGACCCATTGGCTGCTGTGAATATGCTGCCCTTTGGGAAGATTGGGAAAAGTCAATTAGCAATGTCACTTGTTAAAAAAAATCTGCCTGCACCTGGTTCTCATTTGTTCTCCAGCTGAGAAACCAAAGACAACTTTTTATGGCTGTGGTCAAACTGCAAGTTCATTTCGGCACGGGATGATCAAACGGTCAGCCTCCCCCAGGCCCAGGCTTTGCCTTTCACTTTCAACTTGTTCAATCATCATTAACTCTGAAATCGGTCACATTCCATTTGTGCAATGAGAATGTCACCGTTGGTGACCGTCTGGGTGAAGTTTTTGTAGGTGAGGCCCTAAATCTTGTAGAGCACCTCACACATTCTCAAGGTCATTTGCCTTGCTGCCTTGATTAACAGCAGCAGTGACCATCCTGCCAGTCTGGCTGGGACTCGACGCCGGCAACTTTGAAGAGCCTTCTGTAGGTGTTACACTCTCTGCTCCAAGATGGGAAAGGATCATGGGGCATTTAAAACACTATCGTGTGAGCACACAGACACGCCTTAATAGCTCTTTCCTCTCTGGGATTTTTGCCAATCTGAAGATCTCAGTAGAGAAGACCACTGGGAGGGATCCATTTAAAAGCCTGATTTCCTCACCCTGGGAAGCCAGCTTCCCTGGAGAGGCTGCAATGGCAAATTGGGGCGATTCCAAGAGTTTTTGGAAAGGAGAAATAGACCTCTTTTCCCTTTGCTATTGGGCTTGGAAAATCTTTATGTCGCCTGTTTATTATTTCGTTGTATCTGTCCCTCTGCAGAGGGGCTATGACATGACAGGGTCCTGAGAACCTGGTACAGGGCCAGATCCTGACAGGCAATCTACAAATATGGACTTCTGAAAGTGGCCGTCAAGTAGCAAAATGGTTGTACAAAGAGGTCACTTGATGCAGCCTTCACAAAAGCAGAGCCTGCTGGGGCAAGCCAAATAAATGTTGTACTGCTTGGGAAGTAAATCACAGATCAGACTAGTTCTAGTTCTAAGTCCCAGTTAAAGTTTCAAGGTCAAAACCAGGAGAACATATGCACAGAGCTTTCAGTGTCTCGGCGTCAGCATCTACTACGTGTTTCCCAGCAAGGACCTCTTATTTCAGGTTCTAGGTCTGGTTGCAGCTTCCCTGGGATAGCCTTGACACAGTAACACGATTCTCAGCACATCTGTACTAGAGACTGTACTTTGGCCCTTCTCAGCACTCTCTGCCTCATAATGTATTAAAATGTTTTTATTGTTGCCAATAATGGGGCTTTAATTGACTAGCAGGACTTGGAGGCAGGAGAGTGGGCAGAAAGACCCTAATAACTATCCTCCTTCAATTATTCTAAGACCGGCCCAGTCCCCAGGTCTCAAGGAAAATCCTGTGCATCTAAAAACATAAAGGAGAACGTCCTGCTAATCTGCGACTGAACTGAAGCATCACCTTTTACAAAAAGAAATTCCAATGCAAGGCAATTCACTAAAAAGCGTCAGAAAGACCTTTGTTCATTTAAACATTTCTTAGATGTTTCTTGATGCTGTTTTATACCCAGTAATGGCGTTAAACCATACAGTAGTTTCAAGAGGTGAGATGGCTTACCGCAGTGACAGAACTTGGGGAATCTGTCTAATCCACTGTGCTATGCAGCCATCCTTCCTCAAGAGGACTTCAGGGATGTACAGCTCAATGGGCCTTATGTGTTGCTTCAAGTTGGGCGGATGGTATGTAGAGAGGGTCTGATATGTATGTTCTGCCTCATAGGAATGAACAAATGGAGAGCATGTCTCTAAACTTCCCCTTTCTCCTTACGCTGAATTCTTCTTGTTTCTACCCTTGTGGAGGTCCCTCTTCTGCTGTTGGGTCCAGAATGAGATAATAAGCTGTCCCTCTTAGAGTCTGTGGCTCCTTTGCCCCTCCCCCCGCCCCATTCTATTTCCTCCTCTTTCAAAGCCATTGCTGTGCTTCAGTGAGGCTCTACAGGATTTGTGCCTGGGCATAAAAGCAGACATCATTTGCTCATTACATCTGAGTTTTCAAGACGTGCTCCACTTACTGACCTCCACTAACGGCCTGGGTTTGCGCTCCACTGCAAACCTGAAGTGGCAGAGTTCACAGTAGCTGGTATTTGAGGATGACAGCCAGTGCTCCAGGCAGCTCCGATGGATTGTCCCCAAGGTCCCAGTGCATTCACATGGAGAGAGTAAGTCCTCTTGGCTGTTGCCCTCATGGCAGATCCTGCACATTGGCCGGTCATTGAAGGGGCTGCAAGAGAAGGAGGGGCAAGTGCTGGTCAACCCGCTGCCCTGAGGAGGGCCCTTGATCTGCATCATGTGGGCCCTCCTCCTAGGCAGCTGCTTAGAACACAAACTGCTTTAAGTTTTCCTCTTTATAGTTGCATGTGTGCCTTAATATATTCCTCTGGACACTGCTGACTCAGGTTGTCTTTGGTATGTGATGTCAGAAACCATTGAGTCTTAATGACTTGACATTTGTTTAATTTGCTGATTATAGACAAATAATGACATGTTAATCCTATCACTTTTCCCTTTATTTGTTGAACTACTTTTAGGTATAAATGTTACCGTTTACATGGTTACCTAGTGATGTGGTTTGAATAGGTTGTTAGGATTTATTCTTGTTTTATTATTGATTGTTTTGAAAAATGAAAATGTATATCTTCAAAGTGATGAAAATTATCACTGGTATCACTGTGAGTTGGCAGGTTTAAATGTGTGTATGTATCTTAATAATTTACAGGATCTTTTGTATGTGTATCTCTGTGTGTATATTTACACATGTGTAGGCACATGTATAAATGGGCACACAATTCACATGCACATCTTCAAGGGCCCAGAAGCTGATGCTGGATGTCATCGTAGAAGTTGCTTTCTGTTTTATATATGAAGGCAGGGCCTTCTCTCTCTTGAACTTAGATCTAGCAAATAGATAACTAGTCTAGTTAGCCCCTTTGCTCTGGAGAGTCCCCTCTCCGCACTTCACAAGTGCTGAGATTACAAACAACGGCCACATCTGCCTGGCTTTGATGTAGGTGAAGGTTCAAACTCGGGTCCTCATGCTTGTGTGAAAAGTACTTTATCTACCAAACCATCTACTGGCCCACATCTTTCTTTTCTATATTCTCCAGCCTATATATTTGTCTTGACCCAGAAACAGTTCAGGCAAACTACCAATCAAAAAATAAAATTATAAGCTGGAGAGATGGCTCCATAGTTAAATGCACCTGTTCTTCCAGAAGATGTGGCTCAATTTCCAGAACCCACATGGTGGCTCACAATCACCTGCAACTCCAGTTCTAGGGGATCCAACATCTTTTGACATCTGCAGGCACCAGCCACAGATGTGGTGCACATACACAAACATACATGCAGACAAAACACTCGCACACATAAAATAAAATAAATCTACAAAAATCAGTCATCACCATTAAGAACATATTCTTTTAAACAGCCATTTAGATTTTATTATTTAATTCTACACGTGTGAGTGTTCTGCCTGCATGTATGTCTGTGTACCACACACATATCTGGTGCCCACCGGAGTCACAAGAGGGCACCGGATCCACGGAACCGGAGTTATGGATGGTTCTGAGCCACCGTGAGGTTTCTGGGAACTGAAATTGGGTCCTCTGTGAGAGCAATGAGTGCTTTTAACATTTGAGTCATTGCTCCAACACCAAGAACATACTCTTTTGAAATGACATCAGTTGTAGTTTCCAGTCAGATGACGGTGCAGGCAAGGTTCCTTTCATTTCTCTTCAATTCTGCAGGAGGGTGGAGGGCAGGGGAGTCAACTGGTAACCACCTCTGAAGCAGAGTGGGAACCAGGCTGAAGTGTGGCTGCTCCTCTGAGCCTGAGGAGATGCTCTCTGGGATGCTGAGGACACTGTACCTAAAGCAAGTGGTAACTTTGTCCTACTGAGGTGGCCTCTGTCTAGAGTTCTGCATTCAAGTGTGGAAAAGCCACTCCCTCACATTTCTTGAAGAGGGGCTTGGCCTGGTGAGTGGTTCCCAGCTCTGCAGTCCAGCTGCCTGGGCTTAAACCCAAGCTCTGGGACTTGTGTGTGAGGTATGAACAAGTAACTTCATCTCCCCATATTTTAGTCTCCTGGTCTCTAACATGGGCTCAAAAGTGGAGCCTCCTGTATTGTGATTGTGAGGTTGTGAGAAAAGTAGGCCTAGAGCAGAGACTTACATGTAGAGGATCGGCAGGCAGCCAAACCTCGTTAATGCTAGCTACTGTCACTTGCAGAATGACTCAGGCTTAGGAAAATCAAGTAGCGTGGCTCTCACTGTGTACGCTTAAAGGAAACATCAAATTGAGATAGCCTCCCTTTTCGACCAGAGGGGCCAGCTCCCTCTATGAATGACATTTTAAATGAATGTTGTCATTCTTTTGACAACTTAGTCTCCTTCCACACTCTCTGCTTTCTTTCTCCCATGTTCTCCAGAGATGATACTAACCTAGGTCCACGCCCCGTTCCTTTTTAATGCTATCTCTGATCCAATGGAGCCAACCTCAGAAGTACTCCCACAGGCTTCTCTGGGAATGTCCCTGAGAGTGAATGGAAGCTAGAGCAGGCAGGACTGCCCTTTCGCTTGTCCAGGAGACCCATGCATGCTCTGGGGACAGGAAGGTAATAAAAGAGGTGATGACTGGCTTTCGTCTTTTGGCCTCCTTTGTTCACTTTGAGTCACAGGCAGGAAAAACTGCAGCCTTTGGTGTGCAGTACTGTGTGGCTTAGGAGTAGGCGAAAGAGAGGTATACAACACATATACACATGGATACACACACACACACACACACACACACACACACACACACACACACAGCTCTCCATTACATCAAACAGCCTTCCCTTCTTGATCAAACAAGGTGACTGATTGACACCTGCCAGGGCAGCTGGTGTCCACACTACCATCCATCCTTGGACATCAGAGGGCCAGTGACTTCACTTCCTCTTTATGTTCTGAGCCCTACCCAATTGCTGGAAATTCTCCAAGAAGTAGAAAATATACATTATATACTTTCTTCTCTTTCTATGACAGCTACACATATCTTAAAGATTGATTTTTATTATTTTTAATAGTGTGTGTGTGTATGTGTGTGTGTGTGTGTGTGTGTGTGTGTGTATTCACACCAGTATACTTGCTTAAGGAGGCCAGAGATGCCGGACTTCCTGGAACTAGGATTATAGGAGGTTGTGAACTCCCTGGTATGGTTACTAGGAAAATACAAGTTTTTTTTCTTTCTAAAAGAAAATTGGAAGGTACATGGCATATCCATTATCTTGGCAGCCTATGGCTCCCAATAAGCCATGGGCAACAGCAGCAGAAGGGGAGATCCCAGGGACAAGGAGCTGGCCTGAATAAGTGGTCTCCAGGCTGTTCAGAGCCCTCCCTCTCCTCCACAGAGGAAAACCAGTTGAAACAGTAGTACTTCCCAGGTTGGAGTATGCATGAAGGGGCAGGGATGGGGTTACCAAGTGTGAAGGAGGGGGATAGCAGAACAGATCTCTCCACGGCAAAAGGAGACTCACTCAGAGAGTAGACCGGACAGCACAGACACTGGGTAGCGCTAAGCGGCATGCACACTGGGAATGCTACTTGAAGAGGTTTTATCCACAAAATCGGGCGTGGTGGCACATGCCTCCAATCCCAGTATGCAAGAAGTGGATGCAGGATCAGGCCTTCAAGGCCATTCTCAGCTATAGAGCGAGTTTGACACCAGCCTGGGCTACCTAAGGCCTTATCCCATGCGTTACTTTGGCTCTGTCACCTGAAATCAGGCGACTTCTTCATTTTGTCCTAACAAAGGGCTAGTGTTGTTAGCTGCTGGAGACAAGAAGAAAAAAACTAGCCACAACAGTGTCAAAATAATGAATGTAAAGTAAGCAACACCACATCTTGTGGCAGCCCTGCCCGCCCCTGCCTACCTCTCTATAGTGGCCTTAGGAGGAATGTGACAACATGAATTTTGGCTTTATGCTCCTGCTGCTGTGGAGACAGCAGCAACAGAACTTGGGTAGTCTTTTTTTTTTTTTTTTTTTCTTTTAATTTTTCCCCCAGCACCTCCCTTTCCTGACACAAAGACCTGAGCACTAATTACACTCCCATTAGCATTCTCCACCTGACAAATAGCTCTGTGGATCAACTGTAGATTCACTCATTGTAACTGTGGCACTACCTCTGGGTGGCAAGAGTCCGCACTACTGTTGACAGCAGCTGCCCGTCCTTGGCTGAAACTTGCATGACATACTGTGGCTGCCCATTCACTAGGCTGCCACAGTCCTCCACCGTCTTCACCACAGGAGCAGCTGAGCTGGTGCAGTCTGGCAAGACTTCGGGCAGGTGACTGCAGCGGCTGGTTGTCATGGCAACAGACAGCAATTACTCTGTTAATGGCTTCCACATTCATAGAGGACTTCCATCTAGGAGAGATCAGAAAACAGTTAACTTGGCTGGATGGTTAATGGAAAATGGAGAATTATGGGCTACCACCATCAGCATGCCATTATTTAATATGAATATGAGGGTAGCTTAGATGTAGCATTATTATCTTGTTACTATTTAAGACAAGCATACTCACTTACATTTGCACACACCCCCTCATAGGCACATAGGCCACAAGAGTTATGAACACCTGCTTATGAACAAGACAGCAAGCATGTGTGTATTTATACACACATTCGGGAGCCCTGCTTTCCGGGAGAGGACAGAATGATAGCTCCGATGCCCAGATCTGAAGAGAAGATAAGCAGTTCTCCCGCTCTGCTCCAGAGATGCAATAAGTCTTTGTTGACACTCTCTAAAAGTTACTAGAATCATTATTAAAACGGCTCGCAACTATTTTTTTTCTTGTAAGTAATTTCTTCTCTATGCAGTTTTATTCAGAGATACTGAGATTAAAAACAGGGAGGAAAAAAAAAGGAAGGAAAAGCAAAGATTTTGGCTAACTTGTACATTCTGGGGCATTATTTGCCAAGTGTGGTCATTCAATCACTTTGCAACCTCTGCCACATCTGGGTCCTGTAACAGAACGCACTACCTTGCAAGCCGCAGGTTAGCTTCTCATTAAGAAGCTCACCCAGCTGAGCCAGTCTCAAACAGCTGTTCAGGCAAGGAGCAGTTTGATGAACTGTTTTGTTTTTCAAATGGACAGTAAAATAAATACATCACCACTGGCTTTTTGTTTGTGTACCACTGAACAGCCAAAGACACATGTGTGCATCGTGAGAAAACATGCAGGATGCATTGCACCCAAAGGTGAGGGGACAGACCACCACCTATTGTGTCCTCTTCATCATCCTGTTCACCTCATGCTCCACAGGCCTGAGCTCAGTAGACAGGACTGGCTCACAGACCAAGCTCTTGTTTGCAAGCAGTCAGGGTCATCAGAGCTCAAGTCCAGCTAATGCAAACCTTGTCTCTCCCCCCCAGTTCCCAATAAGATACATGGGATTCCCCCATGGGTGGTTTTTTTCCTGGAGATGTGTCTCTATATATTACATTTTACTTGATCCCTACAGGTCTAGAAAACAGGATCTTTCCAGCTTTCAGAATGGTGTATGCATCAGGACAAGAACACAATGTTTTCAGATGTACTTGAGTGGACAAGCTCCCTCCTGACAAGTCCAGGTCTGATTATTTCAGATAAATGGCCATGATTTCCACCCTTACTAACTGAGGTGTGTGGCTGGTTTCCTTTTTCCTTATTGCAAGACTCTTCTCAGGGTACCTGTGTGTATGTGTTCTTGTCTAGCAGCCCTCTGCATTCTATAGTGGGGAAATGATTGTGGATGCCAAACCTTGGTCGGTGGTGACATAGGAACACAGGCAGTGGCTGTCTATCCATGACATTTTATAGACTTGATATTGAAAATTAAGAAAAAATAGATGGTATAGAATATAGTTTTGTTTTTCAAAAAATAGGATTTGTTGGGGCTGGGGGAGATAGCTCTATGGACAATGTGCTTGCCGTGGAAGAATGAAGACCAGAGTCCAGGCCCTCAGAACCCACATGTGAGCAGTAGACAGGGCTGCTGCCTGTAACCCAGCACTCAGAAGACAGAATCAGAGGATTACTGGAGAATAAGCTAGCTAGTTAGGATGACAGGAATTGGTGAGCTTCAGGCTCAGAGAGACTGAGGCATCAAATCAACTTTGGGCTTGTGTGACACATCCATGTGCATACTCCCTACATGTGGCAATATATATTAAAATGCGTACACATACAAACATAGGTTTTGTTGCATGGCTTTATGTTACATATATGATAGATTCTAGAGAGCACAGGGAATCCCACTTATGAACCACAGGACTCTTTTTGGGCAGATACCTTTTTGGTTTTTTTGGCAGACATAGCAGGCTGGGAGATTGATTGGAGCTGAACTAGAGACTTTTCTCCCTTTTAAATGGAGTTACAATAGCTCTCAGGCCAACAAACAAAAGGACGTTAAAAGATGGTCTTTCTCTAAAACTGTGTGTAAGCCTTCCTCTAGCCTACCCTGACAAAACCGCATTGACATGATTTTAAATTCTCATAATGCCTCGCAGCCACAGAGTGCAGCTTCCTGGCACTGCTCTCTTGCTTCACAAAGCGGCCATAGATGAAGAGCCAGGGGTGTGTTGGCAGGAAAAGCAGACACAGTGACCTTCTGCTGCATGGAATCATTATGTCTGGGTGCACTCTGAGAGTCTATTTTTGGCTTTTGCATAACTCCAGCCCAGAGAGTCAAGCACTTTCTCCCTATGCTTGCTGAACGGAAGGGGGCAGGGAAGGGTGCACAGTGGCTGGTGGGAGCCAGGGCTTTCCCCAGTTAGGTTACCCAATACAGGCATGGTTATTCGCTAGCAACAGAATGAAGTAGTGACCTACATCCACAACAAAATGCCCCTAAAGTATTCTAGAAGCAGTTTCTCTTGGACTTATTTTTCATCTATGATTTAGTTTCTGAGTGATATACTTCATTTTGCTTCTCACAAGCAAAGGGATATTATCAGCCACTTGATTAGTGGGTTCTGAGCATTTGTGTTCAACATGAGGGACATGGGTATCTCTACCTTGTTTCTCCTTCAAGCAAACCTTTACTGTACCATGTCTATAGTGCCAGACACTTCAGAAACTCTACGCCAGTGGTTCTCAGCCTTCCTAATGCTGTGACCCTTTAGCATAGTTCCTGATGTTGTGGTGACCCCAATCATAAAATTATTTTTGTTGCTTCTCCATAATTGTAATTTTGTTACTGTTATAGGTCATAATGTAAATATCTACATTTTCTGCTGATCTTAGGTGACCAGAGTGAAAGGGTCATTCAATCCCCAAAGGGATAGCAACCCACAGGTTGAGAGCCACTACTCTAAGCCATCAATCAGCTTAGAAGAGCTATTCCAATCTAGCACTCCTGGAAGAACAAACCAGCAAGCTTACTCTATACTACTGAATACCTCTGAGATTCAAAGACTGGCACGCTGGCAGAGAATGCCACTAGTCCTAAAAAGACTATTCTTGGAATTCAAACTGGGGTGGGAGGGATCACACAGAGCATGAATGTGCTTGATCACAGTAGAGATGGTTGAGTTGGTTCCAGCCCCGGATGAATGGATCCAATCAGTTACTCATGCAGAGTAGGAGAGAAGAGAGCACACTGTGCCCTGATCTTACAGAGGAGGGAGTTCAAGGGTTGAGATGAGGGATGGATGGGCAGACACAGGCCTGCAGGCTGTATGCACCAACTGGCATGCATATGTTGTACCTGGGGCAGTGACAAATGGCCAGGCACATTTCCCTGTCTTGCTTGGAGCCTCTTGGGAAAACAGCAGGCTATTGCCGTGGAGGCTTTAAAGAGCTGAACTGGGGGTTTGCAGCTACACTGATCTTCCACTGATCTTTTTGCAGAATTTCAAGCACTATTCAACTGCTTTCTCAATGGGAAAAGAAAGTGGTTTCCAAGCCCGTCTAAGAACTTCTACACTGCCAGGAAGAAGTTATGTATGGGGCAAACTTGAAATCTCAAGCTGCACTGGTAGGACAGTCCTTTGTTGGCTGGAGTTGAGACCTTGTACGATTTCATTCTCAGGTTGAGAATAAAGGATGATTTGGTACTAGGCAAACTCAGCTGCACGCAGTGGGAAGAGTAGGCGTAGGTGAACAGGAGAGAGACAGTGAACAGGGATCAGGAGGCTAAATAAATGAAAGCCTGATTAGAGAATTGTTAAAATAAAAGGCTTGTCTGTTAAAACTATGACCCTTGCAAAGGACAGAGTACAGGTTTTACAAAAGCAGGAGCTCCAACCAGGCTGTAGCTAATCATTGCCGGGTTTCTGGAACAGTGTGCCAAAGGTAAGTGATTTCCATGGGAACGTGGCTGGCATCATGAAGATGTAGACTCTGGGGTAGGGGGAAGGGAGGGAAGGAAAGCATTCAAAAAGCACTTCAGGCTCACCTTACAGCCCAGTGCCCCAGCAATGGGAGTGCTCCATGAGGATAACAAAGTAAAATGACATACATATGCACATACATAAACATAAACACACACACATAGACATACACATACCCACACACCCTATAATACAGTTCCTCATGTTGTGGTGACCTCCAGCCATAAAATTATTTCCTTGTTACTTTATAATTGTAATTTTACTACTGTTATAAATCATTATGTAAATATCTGATGTGCAAGACCCCTGATATGCGACCCCTGTGAAAGGGTTGTTTGAGCCCCTTTGGGGTTGTGATCTACAGGCTGAGAACCGCTGTTCTACGCCATCTCTCCAGCTCTAGGTTCCATTTCTTAAATGTTCGACCACTCCACCATCATTGTGACACTGAGGACCAAGTACCTAACACATGACCTTTTGGGGTACAAACTATGTTCTGATAACAGCATAAGAACATGATTTTAGAGTTGGATGCTGTTAAGCTGTCTGAGTGGTTAAGAGCATTAGCTGTTCTTTCAAGAGGACTCAACATTCATTTCTAAGCATTCACATGGCAGCTTACAACCATCTATAACTCTCATTCTGGGGGATCTGCTACCCCTCCTGGCCTCCTTGGGAACCAGGCACCCATGTGGTACATAAACATACATGCAGGAAAAGCATCAATATACACAAAATAAAAACATCTAAGTAAAAAGTTAAAATAAGTTAATAAAGTTGGGACATATATGTTCACATAATTTATGTTTTGAATTATGTTCAGCTTAATTCCTATTCTTTTCTAGCCTGGGCTAGATCTGATTTCTATCTTTTGAAATCACCTTCCCCCATGTCATTCAACCTATTTTGCACTGTTTTTTTGCACTAGAACTCTGACATTGTATTGTTCCATGCGCTGGACAGGGAACCTTGTCCAAGTTCACTGACTTCATGCAGTGATGAAAATGTTTAATAATCTCTGATCGACAGTGCTGTGACATTGGAGATGCCGGGGCCTACATGTTCCAGCAGTCACGTAACTTTTACCTCTACTAATCTAGCAGTGGAGAACATACTCCAAAGCCAAAGCATCAGCCACGCCAGCGTTCCTTCCCAGGCCCAACTCTACCAGAACTGAATTTTCAGTACAAAGTCAACTTTAGTCTCTTAGGTGCAGGTTGAGAGGCCTGAATTTTTTTTTTTTTTTTTAAAAAAAAAAAAAAAACAATTTAATTGAAACTGGCTTACAAATTCAGCCCTTTAGTCCATTATCATCGTGGTGAGAAGCACCGAATTTTTTTTTTATTGGATATTTTCTTTATTTACATTTCAAATATCTTCCTCTTTCCAGGTCTCCCCTTCAGAAACTCCCTATCCCAAGGGTGCTCCCCGACCTACCCACCCACCCACCCACCCACTACTGTCTTCCTGTCCTGGCATTCCCCAACACCGGGGCATCGAAAACCGAGAGGCAGAAATTTGTTAGACTAACATCTCTGAGTTTTTAATTTATCCACAAGGTTTAAAAGATAGAACCCAAGTCTAGGAGTGTGAGTGCTGGCGAGTATTCAGTTGCATGTGTGAACTGCTCTGGGGTCTGCAGCAAAGTAGGGCTTCAGTCAACCTTAATGCTTAACTGCAGAGGTTTTAAGAACTAGTAACCAAAGACAGCAATGATCCTTGAAAGTTCAGAGTAGCTAGTGGTCAACGAGCAGTAGGTGAAGCGAGATGAATACACCCTGAAGATCTGCTCTGTGATCTCGTAGTCACAGTTAGCAGTAGTATATTGAACACTTAAACATTTATTAGAAGACTAGAGCTTATGTAAATGTTGTTGCCACAATGAACTACAAAGATAAGAGAGGCAGGAGCTACAGGTGCCAACTTGTTCTGGAAGGCTCTTGGGTCACCTTCATAACCAGAGCCAGTCAACAGAGCAAACACAAGACAAAAAGATCATTTATTAATTTTTCTATCTAAATACACCTTTGAAAAACAATTGTTTTGAGGATGTGTTAGCTAGTCCTAGGAAGTTTCTGGCAGTATAGGGTGCAGCTATCTCAAGTCTCACTTGGCATTTCCCAAGAAGTCTGGGGAACCAAACAGTCTGGAGCCTCAGGCCTCTTCCAGGCTACAGAGATCAGCCACTTCTCACTGCCATCTATGTCTTTGATAGTTCAGGGGACTCTAATGCTCTGAGTTTTTTTTTTTTTTTTTTTTTTTGGGGGGGGGGGAACATCACAGAACTATGACATGGTTAGATATCCTCTGGCTTGCAGAGTTCCATGTTGAGAACTTGGAAGCCAAATTTCAACTTCCCCGCATGATCTGCATTATAAAGGAGCTGTAAAAGGTCCTCTTGCTTTCTTAAAGAGCTACGTGCTCCTTGGGCATGGGTGGGCAGTACAGGGCAGTTGGTGGCTGAAACGGGAAAAGGGGCAATCCTGGCCTGTCTAAGAACTTCCATTCTGAGGCAGTAGCTTGGGAGACAGGCTTCTCAGAGCAGTCCCTGAGAAGAGAACTGCTCTTTGATGGAACATTGCCTTAGCTTCTCAGGCATGTTAGAGGCAGACAGTGCACGGCATGGCTGATGAGCCGAGTATCTTGAATGTTCAGAGCAAATAAGGGGAGGTGGAAAATCACACAGTGACCTTCCTTTCCAATGAAAATGGAGCAAATGACTGATTCCAGAACTATGAAATGTGTAAAAGCCACATATTTCTTCTGAGAGCAGGACACAAAGGCTCTCCAAGGAGATTTCTGGGACACAATTACCAGCAACATTGAAGTTTTCAAAAACATGCCAAGGAGGCCATTCACAACGCATGTGGAACCACAGAGTAGCTGCTTCATTACTTAAATGGCCATGGCAAGGCTGTGCTTACAGACTCAGGCTTCCAAATTACACATTTCTTCTAGATGCTTCACTGACCTCATTAATGTAGAACACAGTATGTTAGTCCATGTTTTAATAAACATGTCCATCAGGCACTTGATGAGTCTGTAGAGGGAAGCCCTGGCTTACACAATAAGTGAAAACACAAAATTAAACTAAACTAAACTAAACTGAACTGAACTAAACTAAACTAAACAAGCCCCCACCCTTTCCTGTTGTCTCATTATTTCTGGTATATGTTCATTGTTGTACATACAGAACACAGTAAACAAGTGAATTGCCTGTTTTTAAGCATGATGAAGGTTTTACCTGTGGGATAATGGCATTTTCTTGAGGAATGTGTAACTATCAGTGATGAGCTACAGCCCAGCTTAAGAGAAGCCCACCACACTCCGAGTTCTGATAACACGTTCTAGTGCACTATGTTAAAGTTATATTCAGAGTTATTTATCATTTCTCGTTCATGTAATTAATTCTGATTTGTAGCCACAAGAAGTATCAGAAGCATCAGACAAGCCTTATTTTTCTCATTAAAAATGACTATATTTTCTCGTCACTCAGGTAAAAACCTTCTCATTCTGCTGAAGGCAAATAAAGTACCAATTATCATATTTATACATATTTTCCCCCTGAAGAAGTACTCATGAAATTAATTCAGATTTTGGAGGCTATCCATTTTTTCCATTTAATTTTAATTAGAGAGATGAAAATGGCAATTAAAAAAAAATCCCATAACAACTCTGTGTGCTCAAAGATACATCGGCAGCTGAATTACACTTGTAAATAACAACTGGCTCGTGCACACAGAGCCCCTGCTGGCTGAGGAGGAGGTGGGACTCCTTAGAGGAGTTCTGAGGGCAGGTCAAGAAGTTTAAAAACACCATATTAGAAATTAGTAAGAAGGGACGGGGGTGGGCTGGGGTGGGGTGGGGGGAACAGGCAAAACAGAGAGATGTTTATATGACGCCTCTTGGAAAGGAAGTACATAAGTATAGTATAGTTTTCAAATGACTTTCAGAGTGTCCTGTGCCAACCAAACACGCTCCCTGTCCAGCATGCATGAGGATATGGAGGCAGAAAGTATGCTGGCAAGAAAAGAAACTCCCTAGTTATAAGGAAGCTAAACACATTTTAAACTAGAAGTTCCTAATTTGTTGTTCGATTCAATATCTATGTTCTATCAGCATGCAAGTGAATGCCTGGCATCGAGGAATTGATCTGAGATTTGTCCCCTTACTTGCCTTTCTATCCTCAAGCAACCCAGCATTAGCTGTGCAGATGTGCCAGTTCTTCACTTGAGCCTCCTGTGTTCCTAGATAGGGCCGACTACTTTAAGCCAGGGTTGCTTGTGGGCTTTCCTCAAAACACCAAGCCTTTCATATGCAGTCAATAGACATGAATCAGACTAGGTCTCCAACTGCTTCTGTATTTAGGTGCGTGTGTGTATGTGTGTACCACTAGTATCTGCTTTGACAGCTTTTATAAAGATAAGTAAAAAATCACAGAAATGCCTCAGGGAATCACTTTTCTTGGCCATAGACACTGCTCATTGCATCTCTTCTTATTCCAAAATTCACCTGTATTCTTTTAAGGGTCTTGTTATGTTTCTTAGCCTGGTCTCAAACTCATGATCCTCCAGCTGTACTCTATCCAGTGTTGGGATTGTGGGCATGTGCCATCACATCAGTTGGACTCTTCACGGACTCTTTCTATGGGTTCCTTAAAATGGCTCCAGTAGGTTTTTATTGTTGTTGTTTTTTAAATAAGATTAAAAAAGAAGGAAAAGGAAGAAAGGAAAAAAAGCATATAATAAAGTAGCATACAGCAACCTGACATCACTTTATCGCTTAACCACTTCAGTTTATATCCTGGATTCTTGTGTACCATGAAATTGGCCAATAGAGTCTCTTCCTTGGTTCTGGAACTTATTTTATGCCTACCTCGATGTAAAGTATTTACAAATCTTTTCAAGACCCTCAGTGCTCTTCATTTTCAATGAGCTTGTCAGCTTCTCCACCCTGTACTTGCACCTTTGCGGGGCCCTGCCTAGCTCTCCCTGCCTAGCTCTCCCTGCCTAGCTCTCCCTGCCTAGCTCTCCCTGCCTAGCTCTCCCTGCCTAGCTCTCCCTGCCTAGCTCTCCCTGCATACCACTCCTTGACTTCAGAACTTGCAGTGGTTCCCTGGACCACAGTGCAGAGGAGCCTCTCTTGTTCCCAGCCTCTGAGGTGCTGGCTTAACCTGGCCTTTTCCCTGGTGAGGGTGGGTCTGCATTCTCCCTGGTCCTCCTGGGAAGTCACCCATTGAAGCCTTGTAGAAGCACTCCAGTGCTCCAGTGTATTGTCACCTTACAGAGGGCTGACACCAACAAGAAGATCCCCTAAAGTCCTTCAGTTCCACAGAGGAAAGGTTTTGAGTCAAACATCAGGTCTGGCCTTTTCTCTGTATAGTCAGCACTATCAAAATTAACGACTAAGGATTCTTAACTCAATTCAGCCTGTTTGACAGAAAGAGAAGTAACTTTATATTGATATTGAGTTGCATAATTATCCCAAACAAAACAACTTAATAATGCACAGAGGTCTACATTTTAAAATTTGCATCCTGTTTTCCTTCAAAACAGACAAAAAAATCACATTATTGATGGCAACAGTGTGAGCGTATTTTTCTACATTAATAACACTATTCATTTCCCTTTTTCTAAGTGCTTAATAAATACTGCAGGTCTTTACTGCCTTCTAGGGAGAAAATAACAGCCATGCCCCCACAGAGCTCATTCATTTGCTTTATGGGTTAAAAAAAAATCTCTGGTGTGTCACAAATTAACACAATGTTCCTGAGGACAGTGTTTTATTCTTGAATCTCCAGTTTCACTAATAAATGTGAAAAACACATGTAGTTAAATCAGTCCCCAGAGACCAACCACTGCAGATGCTGAAGAATGCAAGTTATTCCAGCTAAGATCAGCACTAACACTGGAGACAGGTCCCCAAACTCTGCTCCAATTACCTGGTGTAAAAAACTCAAACCACGTTCAGAAACGTACAATAATAACAAAATTAAAAATAAAAACATCAAAAGGCTCAAAAAAAAAACCCAAGGAAGTGCTTTGTAGTGACTATTTCAAAAATGAAGTTTATTTAAATTTATTTTTTAACAAAGGTAATTAAAAACAATAAGGACATAACATCTCCTAATCATTAGATAATAACCTTGATCAAAGTTACAGGTCCTAATTTGTTTATAGGCAATGTGACCCCTATTGTGTCCCTGAGAAATATTTCAAGTTTTTTTCTTCATGTTTTTATCATGGAAAACACACAGACCACATAATTTCAATGTAAAAAATAATCAGGACTCCCATTTAATCTTTCTCCCTCCTTTCCCCCTTCTCTCTCCCTCCCTCCTTCCTTCCCTCCCTTTTTTAAGACTTCATAACATATCCCAGAAGTCATGTCATCTCACTTCTATATCTTTCAGTATGTTTCTAAAAATATGAGCATTTCTTATTTCAGCCCACAGTAATTATACCTTACAAACTTTATAATAAATTTGTTATTATGAGCTGGGCAGTGGTGGTGCATGCCTTTAATCCCAGTACTTGGGAGGCAGAGGCAAGCAGATGTCTGAGTTTGATTCCAGTCTGGTCTACATAGTGAATTCCAAGACAGGGCTACATACACAGAGAAACTCTATTGGAATACAAAACCAACCAGACAACCAACCAACCAACCAACCAACCAAGACCCAATAAATAAATGAATATATTTGCTATTATGTAACATATCCTATACATTATTACATAATATATATTATCTAATAATATCTATATCATACTCATATTTCTCCATCTGCTTTGGGTTAAAAACCTTTCTCTTTTTAAAAAAGATTTATACATTTACTTTATGTATATGAGTATTCTGTTTCCATGCACACTAGAAAAGGGCGTCAGACCTCATGTGATTGCTGGGATTTGAACTCAGGGCCTTCAGAAGAGTAGTCAGTGCTCTTACCCTCTGAGCCATCTCACCAGCCCAAAAATCTCTTTATGATAGGCTTTTGAAAATTACTCAAACAAATTGTATAAATCATATTTGTATTTATATATTGAGTCCTTCTTCCTTATGCATAGCCTTACTTTCTCTCCATGCTGTCTTCTCTCATTTTTACTTTTAAAATAACATGTATGTATGATGTATGTATGTATGCGTGTGTGTGTGTGTGTGTGTGTGTGTGTGTGTGTGTATTTGCCATGGCAAGACTGTGGAAGTCAGGGGACAACTTAGCAAAGACCATTCTCTCCTTTCACCATGTAGGTTCTGAGGACTGAACTTATACTGTGAAGCTTGGCAGCACGAACCTTCACCTCTGGAGTCATCTCCCTGGCTCCTTCTTCCCTTTCCTGAAACTTTATACATGTTGTCTTTAAAGTACTATCTCAATTAATACCTTTTTAAATTTCTGCTTTGTCATGTGGTATCTTTAACTCGTCCCAGCCTCTTTTTTTCCTCCCAAACCATGGCTCAGCTTGGTTTCAAGTTCAACTCTTAGTTGACAAGAGCTCCAGGACGGTATTGTATAGTTTGTGGTGCATCACACCAGGAAGTCAACTTTTAGTGGGTTGCAGAAAGCTCCAAGTTTTGACATGTTTAAAGATGTAATGATTGCATCCATTAGTGATATGTACCTGAATTATCTCTCTTGTGGATGAGAGAAATACTTTTCCAGTTGTACTTCCCTTTAACATTCAGGAGTTGGAATTCATTTGTTACAAAGAACTTTTCTTCATCAACCAATGCAACATAATCATCCTGAATTTCAATTTATACATAAAAGGAAGGATTCTTGCTCAATTCTTTCCTATGTCTGCCAATCTTCAGAGTGAGAATTGGTGTCTTCTATAGGAATTGGTGACATCCTATAATAACTGAAGCATTTTGTTTTGTTTATATTATCCTTAAAGGGCTCATTTGTCTCCAGTGAAATAAAGAATTAGATCATTATATAATAACAAGCTCCTCTTTTTGAATGTAGAAAACTAGAGGCTGGGGAGTTGGCTGAGCAAGTCTGATAACCTTGAACCCATATAAATGCCAGAGTGTCTGAATTCCTATCACTCCTACTGCAAGGAGGAAGGTAGAGACAGGAGAGTCCTCCAGAAATTCTCAGTCCAGCTACCATGGAGCATGTAACACAGCTGCAAATAATACTGCCTCAGACAGGAGGGCAGATAGGAACTGACTTTCTGACCTCCATCTGACTGCCAAGGTATGTGCCTGCCTTCATATACAAACACACAACACACACACACACACACACACACACACACACACACACACACACACACACACACACACGAGCAAACAAACCAATAAATGAGGGGAACCAGACTTGTGGCTTCAAGGATGTAAAATAAATCAGGCCTGGTCTTACCATATCATAGCACTCTAGGTTGGAGGGCTAGGCATGGTTTCCTTTACCTGCTTTGGTATCCAAGACTACTTGGTATTGTCTTCTCTCAGGCCCCTGTAAACAGAGGCCTTCTGAGCTTACTTATTCTCAGGGAAGTGAGTGAGAGCAACTCTAAAAGGGCTTTTCTTTTGCTTGCTGCTCTATATCCCATTGGTGTCTCTTGTCCTCTGAAGGCCTCCAATCTCATAATATTTATCAGACCCACCCAGAGCACTGCAAGCCCATGGATAGCACTGGCAGAGGGCGGAGTGGAGGGCATTTCGCTTAAGTGTTTAGACTTTGTGATCCTGGCCAGTGAAACTTACAGGTGGCCACATCCTGGTCAGTGCCATGCTGGTTAATACCTTTACACGCTGGGCAAGCTTTCACCAGGGGGAAATCTGCACATGCATGAGAAATGCTTCTCTTTTCTTCTAATAAGAATGAAAATGCTTAGACACGTTGTGGCTATCCCCACAGAGGCACCCATATGTCTTTTAAAACAGTTGACAAGTGTCTCTAAGGCAGGAATCCAGGGCCTTTCTTTTCTGTTCTCTCAGAGCAGGCACATTCTTTTTTCCTATTATCTCCTTGTTGTGCTGTCAGGCATCTGTCACTTAGATGTTAAGACAGTGATAATGGGAAGATACTATGCTGGCTCTGTCCTCACAGTTCAAGAAGTACTCATAAAAAACTTGTATTTTGGGAAAACTAAACACTCAAGCTCCCATCTGCATTTCCAGTTAGTTTACTGAGTGCAGACCAGGAATACAGTGACAGGAGGAATAAGAGGGGTGAAATCCAGAAATTTCTTCGAGATCCCATAGACACTATGTGACCACTGTTGCGCTGAAGAGGGGGACACATTAGCAGATATTTTCTAAGGAGGTGAGGTAGGATGGAGGAGTGTTTTCCCAGCCTCACCGGGACTTACTGAGAGCTGCTGGACCAAGAAGAGGCAGGACACATCCTGCCTCTTTAGGTATAAGCCTTGTACATGTTACAAAAAGGCTGATACCTTCAGAAGTAAAAGAGAAGTGTAAATCTCAAGTAAACTAACTGCTGCTGCTCAGAAGCTGCATAGTGATGGCTCTGGTTGGACAGTGGTGCTGTCTACTGCAGTGTTTAGATCTCCAAGTCCTGACTTTACTAATGTAAACCAAAGCACATAATACATAGGACCTTCTATCAAGCTATGCTTATGCTAATGTTAATCATAACGTGTCCTAGATTTAATCACAGCTCCTAGGGACTATCTGAACTATAATCCCTATTGCAAAATTCTAATATCGGCACATGGGAAGAAAGTAGGTGTCAATGGGTGGGTGGTTGGCATAGTCAGCTTGAGTAACGTGGAAACCACACAGCTGATCCAGCAATAACGGTTACCTTCTTACCCCCTTTTCTTTCATATTTGGGCAGGGTTGTACTATGTAGCCCAGGATGGCTTTGAACTCATGATCCCTCTTCCTCAGCTTCCAGAGTGCTGGAACTACAGATGTGTACGACCACACCCAGGTACATTTTCCCATTTTGAAACAGCAGGAAAAGGTTTCCTGGAACAATGATTTGATGTGTGAATCTTCAATGAGACACATTGGGTTCGAATCCCTTTGCTCTTCCATTTACCAGTTATTTCTCTACAAACTGGGGACAAAATGGTGGTCATTATGTCTGTTTGAAGATGAAGTGATGTATATGAAGTACCTAGCACAAAGGTTGGCACAACAGCAAACACTGCTGGCTGTGAGTGCTGTATAAGGGCCACCTAACCTCAGATGTATTCAGGGGATTCACTAGTCTTCACTATTTCTGCTCAAGCCAACACACATGTCCTTTCTAATACTGACATACATTAATAATGGACGCAAAACAGTACTTTGAGAGGCAAAGTAGATAAATAGAAAAAATGTGATTGGGAATGAGGCAAATGGGGCTTTTGCCCCCTGATAGTAAGGCTCAATTATTTAACTCCTTTATATAGCCAAGAAAAAGGAGAATGTCTTGGACAGGACTTTGCATCTGTGGCAGAGAGTATTTAAAGGGCCTCGCCTGAGGAGGTACAGGCTGAGAAACCCTGCTACTAGATCTTGGGCTGGGAAAGACCAGCCAGATCATGCCAGGAAACATCTGGGTAAGACAGATGCACACATCAAGGTGCACAGGAAATTTAAGGATATGGGGCTCTACTGGAGTGTGAGACGTGCAGAGAATATTTCCCTACAACACAGCACAGAAAACTCTCTCTCTTTGGGTATGCCTCGGGGAGTAAATTTGAGGTTCCAGATGGGCCACGACAGTGCTTGGCACTTTTTCTTTGTCCCCACTAAGCTTGCAAAACACCTGGGAATCATTTTGACTTCAGAATGGGGTAGCTACAAAGGAAGGTGTGGTCTTATTCTTTTCCACGGGAGGATGTGTCGGCATCTTTCTGACAACAAAGAAAAAACCAAACTGAATTCATACTTGTACTTTCATCTATTGATCCCAGCATTTCTGTAAGCCAGGCACCCTTCACCTTGTTTACACAGTGCTGGTGAAGGCCTACATACATGTTTACTAGGTACTAGGGAGAGATGTATGGCTTTAAGAAACAAAATAGGCGCCTTTGCAACTCTTGGATCTGGGTCATAAGAATATGTACTCTTCAAGGAGACTAGACTACACTTTATCATGACTTTTATTAAGTTCTACTTTCAAGATGACATAAAATATATGCCCTAAGGTAACCCATGGCAGTGCATATGCATGCAAACAATCCTGGCTGATTCTGCTATCTCTGTATGTTCATAAACTGGACTCATTTCTTAAATTCACAAACAATGACCACTGTGGCAAATCCAGGAAAATTTTCTACTGTAAACACAGCAGGCGCTCAGCATCTTTTTACAGCCTTTCAGAGGTTCTGGTGGACATGGAACTAAAAGCTGAGAGAATTAAAAAATTATACAAGTAATGAAAATGAGTTCTGAGGTGAATTACCCATCACTGAGGAAGTTTTGTAATATTTTCATTAAAAAAGAGTAAAAAGGCCATCTAAAGATGCTTATGTATCTACAAATGATGGTGAAGTCATTTTCTTTATTTCTTTCTAACTCCCATAAGCCTCTTTTATTAGTTGCAAGGAAAAAAAGCTTCAATCTGCTTCAGTAAACTATGTTATTTTTTAAACTACAGAAGCATCCGTGGTCTCCTTACATGAGCAATCTTTGTTAATGGCAAGGCAGTGATTGGGAAGATGGCACTAAACGGCAAATTTCACAGGACTCCTCTGCACCTGACAGCCCATTCCACTTCCTTTTCCTATTATATTAGGACCTATTGCTTTTTATAAGTTCTTAACTTACAATGGGTGCTTAAAGGCATTTGCTGACTCACTGAATGGACAGATGGATTCACTATCTTAATAACACACTTTGTTAAACCGTATAGTCATATGGGTGACACAGACTTAGAAATATGACTTAGAAATATGACTTCTCTGATGGCTTTGAAGCATTCTCGTATCCCTTCTCCTAATTGACAGTTGTCTTTTTTTATTTCTCTCTCGAACTTTGAATGACTTTTGTATTCATTCGCACATTGGAAGTCAGTTATTCTTATCTGTTCATTGAAGAAAATGAGTAGGCAGGCTATGAATTTAAACTCAACATAGTAATGGGTGGTATATCTAAAATAAGGCATTTTAAATTTTATCCCTACTCACAGTCTTCTTAGGTTGGCATGAAAAGAATTCTTTGAATAAAAAAACAAAACCAGAAGCAGTTTGTGGCTGCTGTCTGTAATACCAGCACTCTGGACCCTGAGGCAGGAATATTGTGAGTTTGAAGGCAACCTGAGCTATACTGTGAAATTCTGTCTTAAAAACACAACCAGCTGTCCAACCAACCACCCACTCACCAACCAAAGAATAACACAATATGCAGATAAAGAGGCAGAACACTTAAGAAGGAAGGGAATCTCCATTTTCCCACCAACTCACAACACTTCTATAGTACAGAAGTGGGGATTGCCATGTGTTAAATAAGACCCTCCACAAGGCCCAGGCCCTTGGTTTGCTATGTGAGATGCAGTGTGAGCATGGTAGACTGGAAACTCATGACTATATTCTCTTGCTGGGGACAGAATGGCTGGGGAGAGAGTTGGAACAGTACCACAACTCCCATCCTTGGAAATACTATTTGTGTTTGTTGTTGAGACATGGTTCCTTTGTGTAGCTCTGGCTTTCCTAGAACTAGTTCTGTAGACCAGGCTGGCCTTGAACTCACAGAGATCCACCTACCCATGCCTCCTAAATGCTGGGATTAAAGGCGTGGACCACCACTGCCAGGTGGAAATACTATTTGTGAATGGGCTTTTTTTATGAGCTGGTTTTAAGATCTAAGCACTGCATGATGCAGTCTCTTTTTGTATCTTATAATGGCTGCAGGTGGAGGAAGGTTTGTTTCTCAATGATGAGCTGTGGACATGGCAAAATCACAAGAGACAGCAACTGTTGTAAAGAAAACAAAAAGTGACTATTTCAAATAATCACCTATAACTGTAGGCAGAAAAGATGGGCAGACACAGGTGGCCCAGTGCTGTGATGTATAATTTGACATGTCATCCGGACAGGGCTACAAGTGCCTGAATATTTGATAAACATTATACTGGATAGTTCATTTGTGGGTAAGTTTAATGTTTAAGTTGACAGACAGATCAGAGCCTTTAATGTGGGAATATAGAGGCCAGAATAAAACAAAACTACTGGCGCTCCCTGAGGAAGAGGGCACATTTCCCCTCCTGCCTCCTAAATGGACAGAAGCTATTATCTGCCCTTGAGTGTAAACTTAAACACTGCTCTTCTTAGCTCTTCAGCCTGCTAAATTTTACACTAGAACGATACCGCTGGCTTCCTGGGGTACTAAAGGTTCTTCTGAGCATGAGTGTCAGCCCCTCTCCCACAGAGAAATGCTTCAGAGGTAGGCATCACTCCTCTCAAGATGGTCCTGCCTTTCCTTTTAGGAATCTACTTTTAGGACAAAATGTTTGAGTCTTTTCTTTAAGAAATTTATTCTAAAAACATATTCAAAAAAGCAAACAGTTATACATAATCAGTAGGGCCTCTTTATACCCTGCACTATCCTTTTATTGTAGAATAATGTGATAGAACTGTCTGACAGTTGGGTAAAGGTTATAGAGCACCTCCATATCACGGGTCTAAGTGGGACCATTGGCATTCCTTTATGATAAGTGTTTAACAGTACTAGGGAATAAAACATAAGACTGTAAGAAAAGGTAGGAGATACAGTATTTATACTTAGACTTTCAAGTCTAATTTATTAAGGATAGAAAGTAGTTTATCAGTGTGTGAACACTGATTCTCTCTAAGTAGTCCTTCCTAGTGCTTTTGTTGTTTATGCTTCTTACCTTTTTAAAATAAAATATATTTTTATTATATTTTAAAATATGGGTGAACAAATAGCCCGTCTTTTTACAGGCCTTACAGGGAAAGGACATTAAATTACTTTCCAAGAAAACAAACAATAAATATAGAAACCAAACCAGAGCAAAGCCAACCCAAACTCAAAACGATATGCCTCCAACCCAAGCAACCCACACACCAGCCAAGGGACCTCCTTTACTCTAGAGGTTTGAAAGGACACTATAAATCTCCGAGGAAGAAGTCCAGTAAGCTCTCTCTGTGGCTGCCTGATCTAGGAAACAGCTGAGTTAATGGAGAGAGGGTGGGTTGGGTACCTCACAGGCCCCTGGGCTTTTTGCTGCTGACTGGCTTTGGGACCACAAGCATGTCATTTATTGTCCCCCCCCCCCCGCCCTGCCCCACCCCCGCCGCAGGTCTTTTATCAAGGACACATGAAAACTAAATCAGCCTCTGAGCTATAGCAGGCATTGTCAGAAAAAAATGAAGTGGTGAACCCACAAATGCGCTCAAGTACAAGGCTGCGCAGCAGTGTTAACAAGTGGTTATCAGTGGTCAGCACCAAGTTCATAGTTATGTCCTCCAGTGGACAGCAGGTCCCCTGCTCCCTGGTGTCAGCCACAGATGCTGGTAGTGGAAGACAATAGGATCCAGACAGGATACTCTTTTTCCTCCCAGCCCAAATACAATGTGCCTAAATTAGCATTTAGTTGACTCTTTTTTTTTTCTTTTCGACTAGAAATATGCCAAATTAAATTAAAAATCCATATACTTAACAGGAGTCGTATTCTTGTGAGAGGAGACGAAATCTATAAACAGCAGCTTGCTGCAATAGTCTGCCGAGCTTTTATAAGGCAGCATTTATCATTCCTCTGTGGAATTCATACATCCAAATCGCCTGGCCAGCAGATGTATATTTAAATACGTGGCCTCATGTGAATTGGTGGGCCTCTGTTTTTGTAATGAGGAAACTAAAAGCAAAGAGATTTTATAATTTTCTCAGCACCCTAAAGTTAGCAGAAGAGCCTGATTAATTCTATTTCTGACCTAAATTTCTAGACCAGCTACCGTTCTCCTTCTTCTCAGGTATGGATTAAATAACAGTGGCCTTAGTATGTTCGCTTGGGTGTGGGGAAAGGTGGGATGGGGCAAAAGGACCACGCCCCCCCACACCAAGTGAGCACCATAAGTGCTATCTTTAGGAATGACAAATATATTCCATAAAAAACTCCCCCACATTTCTTGATCAGACTGAGTAGAGTTTGAGACTTAAGAAAAGTACATGATCTTTTGAAAAGACTTGAATTTCAAAAGAGGAAGAATCTTGGTATTTAAGCCTTGGGCAAGTCAGTGTGAAGGATTGTGGGATATCCTGACTAACGTCTATAATGTGTCCTGTTGGTGCCTATCACCAACGTGATGGCCACTTCTGCTTCCCCCAGCATTGTGAAGGAGGGTAGAACATAATCCCGTTCTGCTGACCTGGTCCTCCAGAAATCTATTTATTTAAGTTAGCAGATCACAAGCAGAGAGGAAAAACAAAACCACCCCCAAATGTGAGGGAATTTCAGAGCAGACCCTGGTCCCTCTCCTGGAGTCCTCAAGGTCTCACACTGTGGCTGTAGTATCTTACATCTGTGAATTACCACACTGTTTTTAAGGCATCAAAACTCACGCATGTTCTGTCTCCCTCAATGATTTCATTTCCTCCACAGCACTTTAGAACTGTAAGCAAGAAAGTTCTAGGAGCTGTCCTACTGAATTACAGAAATTAGAATCTGGTTTGAAGGAAATTACTTCACATGTGCATTACAATGAAGAGAATGTAATATTTCCCCAGTTTCTCAGGGGCCTAAACAAATAATTTCCCTCACTTCTTATGCATAGCAAAGAAACCCAGGTGACCTCCTCTAGCTATTGAAATCATGTGTTTTGGCAACAGGAGGAAGTTGAAGGCTATCTCTCACTGGGTAAAAGTGTACCAGAAACATGACAGACAGCTGTTTTTCTTCACCTTACAAAGGCTGCAGAGGTTTCTTTTTCCTGATACTGTGTAATAATTGTATACTTACAAACTCCTGTTACTACGGATTCACCAACAAATGTAACCTAATGCTATGGTTGATTTCAACAGGTACTGCTTAATTTAAGCACTATAATTATGCTTGTGTCTTGACAATGCCATCTATTCCAATCTGACTTCTGTATGGGAAAAGGTTACCATCAGCATGTCACCTACACAATCCCTACCTTTATGCCATTTCCTTGGAATAGAAGGCTTCCTCCCGTGGCATGAAGTGGCCGTGGATGATGAAAGACCCAGGAGTCATCTGGATGAGAGCATACTACCTGTTCTTTGTGTTCTTTTCATCCCTAACCCTTTCTATAAACAAGTGCCGGGCCATCACCCTTCAGTCCAATTCCTTTTGGAGCATGGTGTAGAATTAATAAAGGAGAACACAGTGGAATCTTGGGAAGAAATTTGTATTAGCACTTTTTGAAATAGTTGTAATTCTAACATCAGAGATTCTTCTGGACTAAGAGCATGTGAGCCCCAAATCTGAGATGTTACTCATCATGGTGATCGTCTTCTATAAATTGCAACAAACACTGAATTAGTGAACACTGAACCTTGCTCCTACGGAAATATGGGGTTAGCTTCCTGGGTAGAGCATATTCACCTACCAGTCAACATTTAGCTTTGTCTTGTGAATGATTAAATGCTAATTAACATTCATTGATGACTCATTAATATTGAACACATGGTTCAAACACTATGGGTCACAGCTGGATGAAGTTTATCTGTCACACTTATTTTCTCCATAAAATATTAGTTTTCCTGTACTCTGGGACACTCAACAGCACTTTAAGTTGCCCTTGGAGGCTACTTGGAAGAGTGAGATCACCAACCCAAAGCACAAAACTGTGAAAAATGTGGCACTCAGTGGACCACAAAAGGACACTTTAAAAAAAAATGTCTATTAGAGCCAATACAAGAAGGCAGATTGTTCATTACCTTGCTTGACCTCAGCTGGACCATGCACTTAATGGGGACCAAGCTTTTTTTCCACCTCATGTATGTCCATGAAAGACTGTGAAATTGCCTTGAATATTCACTGGGGAGTTATAGACAAATTTTAGCAAGTAAGGGAATTTGCATATAGGGAAGCCTTGAATAATGAAAATTGAATGTATAAATTCTACCTCTGATTCAATAGCATATCCTATATTTATTATCTTTTTTTCCCTAAAATTTTCTGATTCTCTTTTTCTCTGATACCTTCGATTAATCTTTCAGGTTTAAACAGTTAGGAATATTTTTTATTCTGTGTGGCTTCCACAAGTGCAGTACAACTGTGTCTCAGTGATTTATTTTCAGGAGAGTTAGGAGCTTTGATTTTCAAAAGCAAATGAATGATGTGGTTGGTGAAAAACATAGAGTGACAGACAAGCTTACAAAACTCTATTTTCCTGCTCTAGAAATTAGGCAAAGTGTTGAGTCTGAGTTATGTGGATGATACAGAGTTTATTTTTACTTATTTATTTATTTATTTATTTATTTATTTATTTATTTGAGACAGGGTTTCTCTGTGTAGCCCTGGCTGTCCTGGAACTCACTCTGTAGACCAGGCTGGCCTAGAACTCAGAAATTCGCCTGCCTCTACCTCCCAAGTGCTGGGATTAAAGGTGTGCACCACCACTGCTGGACCAGAGTTTATTTTTATAAGCTATTAATGTATTAAAACTTACTTTGCTTCATAATTTTATAGAATGTCAAGACATGACTAAATATTCCCGGAGAGGTGCTAAAAGGAACACCTAAGCCTCTGTCTCCTTAAGCTCTTTGTGTGCTACACTATCCTGCAAGAGCTTTTTGATGCCAGGTAAGATTAGAGCTTCAAGCCTAATTTTTAAAAAGTTGTCTTCCCTAAGCCATTCATGAAGGTTTTTGATGCCATCCACCCAACAAAGAGATATAATAAATAAAAACAAACTAACAAAAGCAGGTGAGAAAATTCACACTTGTTTAGAAACAAGCTTTCAGAATTGTGCTTAGGTTTTCAAGACCCAAGCTACAACGCCTGTTGTATGTGCTAATGGTGCCCTGAAGAGCAGAATACAAATAAGGCAGGGCTGACTGGCGCTTCCTCCAGCACAGCGCTCAAGTAAGGTTCTGGTGGAGTGATTGTTTGCACTTGGCCCTGATCCCGGGTAATTGTATTCATTCATTTAGTCATTTATTCGATGGTTCATAGGGAAGAGCACTGCTGGACTGTCTGGGGTCCCTTGTCTTTGCCAGAGTGGCTATCAGATCCTGACCCCATTGCCACCCGTTTCCATCAAGGATGGACACTTGTCCTGTAGAAGAAGGCTGGAAGGAAATGAGAGGTCCGTTCTGTAAGGGCATGCACACAATGAGGGTATCATAGCGATTAGCAATGCAGTTTGTCTCAGTGATTCCATAAAGCCTGCACAATGTGTCATTATTCCTGGTTATACAACTGTAGTGCTCCTGTGCCTCTGAGACCCACAGTGCCGTCTTCCTGCCTAGCACTTCATACCTAAAATTAACTTCCTAACCCCATTACAGTTCTCTTAAAGACTGCACGGAAACCCTCGAGTATTTTGAGCTATTTAATCACATTGTGGTTTTAAAAAATGGTATCACAACACTGCTTCCCCCACTCCCCACATGGTTTAAGAAGCAATAAAAACCTTGAAAGCCCCAGTGTAATTACTGAGGCTTTTACTAACGACATCTTAACTCTTTAGGGGATCTGTCTTAGTTATTCCAGGCAGGGCTTGGCAAACCTTTGGTAAACATTTTAGGTCTTGTAGAGTGTGTGGTCTTTGTCACAGTCACTTTACTGTGCCACAGTGGCATGGAGAGAGCCACAGGCAGCTGTATTTCAATAGTATTTTGTTTGGGACACTGAGATTTAAATTTCATATGAATTTCACATGTCACAAAGTGTCAGTCTTTGTTTCAGTTTTGTAAAAAAAAAAAAAAAAAGGAATATAAAAACTATTATCACAGTCTGAAAAAGCTAGTCTTTGCCCAGTAGGGATTTATCAACCAAAGCAAAGAACAACGATATAGATGTAAAACATACAGAGAGAACGATATATACAGTGCGGTAAGATAATAGCTTTGGGTGAACTATTTCTGTTAGATGGTTAAAATCTCCAAGGCTTTGTTGAAGGCAGTATTTGCAATGCATGTCTTAGGCCATTTAAAGTCACGGAAGAACATACATGAAGAAGAGAAATCAGTAGAGTTTTCAATGAGAAAAAGCCCACATGATTATTGGCTTTCATGCTGACTTGGTGACTGTCTTGAAATTTCCTTAGAAGCACTTATTACATGTCCAAACTCAAACACTGAGCAGCTTTCGATGCCTGCTGTATTAACAGAAATTGGCAAGCTTTTCTTTTCCTGGGATTTGCATTAAGAAACTATGCTAAAATATAGCAGTGTCTTAAAGAAAACACCAGAAGAAGAGGAAGTATTAGAGGACATAAAAATAACAGTATTCCCTATATGGTAAATGGAGCTCCAGACACCTGACTCCTGTTATCTCAGTTAACCCTATAATGATCCCGAGACAGGAATTTACAACTTGTTAGTACTATATTAGTAATATAGTAGGGAACTATAGCACAGAAGGCTTAGGCTCACTGTTCATGGTCCCTTAGCAGAGTCTGAACCCAGGCATGAACCCATGCTCTCAGTGACTCATGATCCTATCTCTCAGGACTGAGGGAGCGGGGTCTAACTAGTAAAGCTCTGTCACTTCCTTGGCATTCCTTTGCCAAACACTTTTACAGTATCCAAACACCACCCCATTCTCCTCTCCTCTCATTCTGTAGGGATCTAGTGGTCTGTTTCCCACTCTGAACAACAGTTTTTATATGGAAGCCATACTGAAGAGTAAAAGTGTGGGGCTGGAACTCAGGAGACCTTGGTGCCTGTTTAGATTCGAGAGCACTTAGATCACTTTAACTCTGGGACATCTGGTTTCTTCATGGATAAAACAACAGCTGTCCTTATGAATGGGATCAGGCGGCTCCATGTGTGGAAGTATTTTATCATCTACAGGAACTGAATAGCAGTGTGTAGTTATTATTATTATAGAAAGCCTTTACTCTTGCTTCTTCCATTTCTTCTGTATTCATTGTAAGCAAGCAATATATTTGACTATCACAAAATTTTGCACAGTTTTTCTTGGCTGCACCTTCTTTTCCCATTTCTCCTCTTTATTCACTGAGGAAACATGACCTGCCCCCCTCATTCTGACTCCTATTAGAGATGATGAGACAGACACACAATGGCATGCTGGAACAAGCTTGTCTTATCTTCTCCATTTCTTCCTAACTCCAGGGAAACCATAACTTGAAATTGGTGTTAATGGGAGTATTTATATCACAGTGATGGCAAATTATATATATTACTCTTATTTTATCCTCCCAACCAGAAAATTCCTTGCTGCATATTTAGAAGCACACATCTGGATTTAGAAGCAAAAATAATAAGATATCACAAGTGCTACGAATGAGAACATAAGGTGGCTTGGAAGTAGGTAGGAGTTACCAGAGCGGTGAAGGATGACCAAAGGCAGTTAGAGGTAGTCTTGAGGAATGGGCCTTAAACTGAGACAGAAAAGAACAATAGGAGCTAGCCAGACATAAGAAAGCATTCCAGGTAGAGGTAAGGAGAGGTTTAGAGGAACTGAAGGCAGTTCTTTATGGCTTTGGTGCAAAGTGCTATGGAGACTACGAATGAGGCTAAAGGGGGGAAGGATCCAGTTCACGCTGAGGACTATGGTTGTCTATCAGTGGGCTTTTTGGCAGGTATATAAAGGTTATAAGGGTGGGGTCAGAGTCAGAGAGGTGGCATTTAAACTCTGGGTCTTCTAGCCTAGTAATGTCAGAAGTACAGTTGCCTCAGGTGACAGTTGAGCCTCACATATAAAAGGGGGATAGTCACAGAACACACACGGACAGACACACACACACACACAGACACACATACACACAGACACGCAGACACACATGCAGAGACACACACACACACAGACACACACACACAGACACACACACAGACACACACACAGACACACACACAGACACACACACACACACACACACACACACACACACACACACACATCCTAAAGCTGGATATGTGGTTCAGCAGTAGAGTACTTGTGTAGCATGCATAAGGCTCTGGGGTTCAGTCCCTAGGACCACAGAATCTCTCAAGCTGGAGGAAGCATTATGGGCCCTCAACTGCTTTGCTTTTCCTAATGCTGTCCCCTGACTGAGCCAGCTTCAGAGACCAGAACTATCTAAGGCAAAATACTGCTTAGTAACTCAGCAGATGAAGGGTCCGAGTCTATGAAATGGCTTTTAGTTTGGTGTATCCCAGACAGATAATTCTATATGTGAACTGACTTTAGAATAATTTATTTTCAACATATGTCAAAACATATCCAGTTTGCCCTTTGGAGTTGCAAACACTGTTTGGCATTTCTTTTTCCTTTTCAATTTTAAAAATGGAAAATAGTGGTGGGGGCCTGACCAGTGCTTGGCAGGAAACCCCAGTACCCCACGATGATTTAGTTTTTTGAGTCTTCGCAGGGCTCACTCCCTAGGCATATGCAATTGGCACCAGATTAGCTGCCGACATTTATTGACAAAGGAATTAATCTTCACCAATGATGTTTTTTAAAGCCCATTCTTTACAGGAAGCTGTGACCGACACCAGGGCTCCTTTAGTTATTTTCCTCTTTCTCTTCTTTTCCTCCAGATTAAAGTGGCTGAAAATAGCCTCTCAAAGCCTTGATTTAACTGAGGAGGGTGCAGGAGAAGAAGGACATGCTGGCAGAGCTGGGTGGCTGGTGAGCAGAGCATGGGTATTTTTTGTGCAGTGAAACTACTCTGTGAGATAAAATATGGTGGATATACATCTTTATACATCTACTTGAGCCCATAAAATGTGCTACACTGAGAATGAACGCTAAGATGAACTCTGGACTTGGGGTGATTAGGATATGTCACGGTGAGCTCATGAGTACACATGCCACTCCAGGAGGAGATGTTGCTAATAGGTGAGGCCATGGGGATGGGGAAACTTTTCAAATATTTCTGTGAATTAAAGCTGCTTTAGAAATAACACTTTTAGGGGCTAGCAATGCTCAACAGACAAAGGCCCTTGCTCCTGAGCCTGAGGACCTGCATTTACTTCTCAGAACCCATATGGTAATGGAGGGGAGAACCAACTTCTATAAGTTGTCATCTGACCTCCCCACATGTGCTCTGGCATGCGTATGCCCCTGCCCCCTACACTAAAAAATAAAATAATTTTACAGTTAAAAACATTAACAAAACTAAACAATATGTGTTCCCAGATAACCAGCTCTTCAAGTTCAAATTATCTTTCTCATGGTGCATCTTTTTAGGTGTGTGATGTTTTTGATTTTGCAAGGATTTTTCTAAATAATAGTTTATAAAATAATAAAATAAATAGTTTATAAAATGAAATAAAGTAAAATAAAATAAATCTACATTGGGCTGAGGACCATGTCGTGTGGTTAAGAGTGGGTTTCCTGGACAGGCAGCATTTGTCCTTAGTCCTTAGCATTTTTGAGTATGTCCTTGACAGTTTGCAGCTAAACTGGTAGGAGAAGAAGAACTTGTGGACATGTAGTGAGAGTCTTTCTATCTTGAAATAAAATCTGCCTTGTCAATCAACAAAGCTTCTGATACAAGCATAGAAATTCTTTTGAATACAAGTTTCACTCTATTAAAAGGAACTCTCAGGAGAGGAAATAACGTAAAATATATGACATAGGAGGTAAACACAATAAATGCCTTCAAATCTAAATGCCAATGCTACATGAGCATATGTTAAAGGAAACAAGACACTTGCAGCTAGTAAATAATGGGAACTCTCAAACCTCTCCTTCCTAGGGGATTTAATTATCCCATGAAACTGATTTACCATTAACAATCACAACATATAAATCACTTAAACCAAGAAAACCACAAGGATTCCATAATAGTTAGTGTATTTACAAGTAACATTTACAGTGTCTCTGATGGAACAGGATACATATATGCCTTCCAGGACAGAGTGGCAGATGGCATTCCATATTGCAAGCTCTCTAAAGGTAGCCAAGCTACCTCAGGGAAATCCAAACTATTTTATCATTGCATTCCTGGACCAGGGATCTAGAGCCCAAGCTATAAAGGGAAAACAAAAACAAAGTGAACAGACTTTGCTCCCTTCCCACAGCCTATCATCCAAGATCAGGGGTCAACAAGGAGGCAAGCTGCCTATACCTCTTGTGACTTGCTAGGGATAGACAAGACATGTGCAACAGGTTGGCCTTCTGTCATTTCTCTTGTTGTGGAGAGAACCATAAAGCTCCAAGTATGACTCAAGGTCATCCAATGAGAGGGAGTTGGGATTAGGGAGCTAAAGTTGCTCAGAGAGGACAGTTAGGTTTGGGTTGGTGGTCTGAGAAGGAAAGGAATGGACTCTGCAAAACTTCTTGGGACCTAAGATGGAAACAGCCAATTGGCAAGAAATAACAGGTAGCATTAGTAATAAAGATATGTGACTCTTAGAAAGGAGTCTTAAGTAACTAGATAAAAACTTTAAATTTAAAACCCCATATATACTTATAATGAAACATCACAGGAAGCATCCTGTCTTCTGACTCTGCACACTTTTTCAGGTTACTTCCTTTACTACCCAAACACCAACCATCTTTGTTTCCCAAGGAACTATTATGCACTGAACTTCCCTCTTTTCCACTTCTGTCTATCCCTTAGTAACTCCCATTGCCACAGAATCCAGCGTAAACAGTGGTCCATCACTGATCAACCTCTTCCATGCACATGAATACTTTGTCTAGTCTCTTAGCAAAATAATGATCAAGCTCTTTGCTGAACCCTTGCCTGCTCTCTTGCTGAAGAACATGCTGGAGAAAGATACCTATCTTAAATTATCATGCTTTAGATTTATAATCAAGACAACCCTAATGTCAGCAAGCATTCCTCACTCCATTCATTTAAACTTTCTTTGGAGATTTCACCTTGCTCTTTCTTTCACCAATCTCAAATACCTTCTTTCTATTAGCTGACCTTGCCTCTTATTTCATGGAGACAACTGGAGAGTTCTAAACTTTCACAGACTCCTATGGTCTCACTTCTAATGTATGATGCTCTCTGTACAGTGGACTTTATCTGTCATCTGTCCTCATTTATGTACTAAACCTCATTTCTCTATCTGCCTTTCTGCTCCACAAGATCACTAGCAACCATCTTTCTACTCAATATCATCAATTTCTCCTTAGTTCTGGGCCATTTTCAATAGCATACAAGTATTTGGTTATGTTTCCCAACTAAAAACAAAATTTTCCTTTTGTGATGTATCTTCTTCTTTTTTTAAAAGACTTATTTATTTATTTTATGTATATAAGTACACTGTCGCTGTCTTCAGACACACCAGAAGAGGTCATCAGATCCCATTACAGATGGTTGTGAGCCACCATGTCATTGCTGGGAATTGAACTCCGGACCTCTGGAAGTGCAGGCAGTGCTCTTAACCGCTGAGCCATCTCTCCAGCCCGTGATGTACCTTCTGTAGCTAATCATCTCATTAATCAGTTCCCCTTGTGGAAAATCTCCTTGAAAACTTCCATTTCTTTCCAGTCTCTCTTTTAGCATTACCAAATCACTGAGATGTCTAGAAGTGGGCGATATCAAAATGGGCAGTGTGACCACTTTGAGACATTGTCACAATCAAGATAATGAGCCTTTCCACCATGCTACAGGCATCCTGCTGCACCCGGCTTCATTTACACCCAATCCCATGAGCATTTGTCATTGCCACCCAATCAAAGCCACCTTTGTCAAGGTCACAGGCCATTTCCTCTGTGATGACTCAACAGTCAGCTCTGGGTTCTCATATGGCCTCATTGTTTTATCCTTGCACTTGTGGTATGCTTTCTTCACTTGGCTTCACTTCATTTCTGAGATAACATAGCTGAGTGGTTTTCCTGTCTCGTCACTGATGCCACTTCCTAGTTTCTCCCCGTCTTGCTACTCATTTTCCACTAGAGAACCACAGACTTCATCCTTGGCCTTCTTTTCTTTTCTCTATGCCTTTATTCCCTTATGATCCTCAACCAGTAAGAAGGTTAACTTGGTTGATAATAGGCAGTTATAGGCAGATAACTTAGCTATTAGCATGATTATCCTTTATAGTAATGATAGAGTTCAAAATGGTAGAATGTGCATGGTACTATGACAGAATTTCCTTCCATGGAGGGTTTTGAATGATGCTTCAACTATAGCAACTTCTTCAGAGAGAATGATAAGCTCAACTGGACAGCTTCATCATTGTGATTACACATCTGCACTCTCACCATTAGTATGTGCCCCCTCATTTCTTTGTTTAATGTATTCACAGGACTTATCTCTTCCTTGTTGATATAGGGTGAGATTTGACATAACTGGCCGAAGGGTGATTAAACATGTCCGATAGCACTATTCATAAGGCACTGCCCCTTACTGTTCCCATTCAAGGTCCTTGTGAATTTTTCTCTATTGTTTAGTATTTCTTCTGTGTGCTTTGACTCTTGGTCAAACTGTAATCTAGGTTCTCTATTTTCTAAGAGGCATTCAGAATACCAGACAAATAGTTGCAACAGCATAATGTCTCAAGCTTCTCCAGCAAGACTTTGCAGTGGGCATAGGGAAAGGAGAGAGAATCATCATGACAACGGGGACCTTAAGTTTCCTTAGTTCTCCTTTTCAAAGATAATGTATAAACACTATATTCTCAGGATATTGTGGAATTTCTCGTTAAATGGTGAATAGTGTCACCAGTTAATACACCATATGAGGTCCCAGTGATACTGTGACAATTATGGTTTTGAATTCCTCTGGGAGTGTTCCACGCCTAGCTCCAGATCTTGTGTTCTTAAAGCTTATAATTTAAATTGTTATCATGATTATCTTTCACTGACTTTCAAGAACTAAATTCCAGAAATAAAAACCAAGGAAGAATATTTCAAAATTTTAATTCTAAGAATATTATTCATTCTAGAAGGAAGTAATATGATTGGACCCTGGGGGAAGGAAATGCTGAGTTGTTCAACCTGCTTGAAGGAGAAAGTTTTGAGAGTTAAAGGCAATTTTTTTTTAAATATTAGTTTCAGTCAGGTCTGGGTTTGAGGCTTGTCACAGAGTGAGTTCCAAGACAGTGAGGACTACACAGAGAAACTCTGTTTTGAAAACCCAAAAGATAAGAGACCAAAAAAAAAAAAAAAAAAAAAAAAAAAGAAAAAAAAGAAAAAAAAGTTGGTTTCACCAATTGTTCAAAATCATTTGCTTCAGAGTCAAAATGTACATTTATTAAGGAAGTTTTGTTTTTATTTTTCTTTGTTGACAAAAGCAGTATGTATTTCACTTTAATGCTAAGACCATGCAGATGTTTAATTGTTATAGAAAATCCATGTTCTTAGGGACTTCATGATGTATCCAGACAGTTTTCTAAACCTGCTCCCTATGCAAAGGATGTCTTTTCATCACATCTTTGAGATTAGAATTAAGATTTCTTTTTCTGAAATGTGACCTCTATGTATGCAGACCCAGGTCTCGTGCAGTGAGCACTTACCCACTGAAGGCCTTTTCTTCTTTCTTTCAAGTTCCTTGCTTCTTTTGCTAGAGATTATTTTCAGTTTTTAGAAGAAATCACTATTCTAAAGATTTCCAAATTCTTTATTCTTTCTTTATATAGATGAATGTCCTAGTTTATACTTTATAGGTTAGACATCCTGTCCTTGAAGAACTTGAAATTTACTACCAGTTTGCTATAAAATCCCAGTTTGATTCTTATTTTTTAACCTTTTCCTTAATACTGTTAGTATCTTCTGTGACCCCCATGTTTAAATGTTTCTGTGTAACTTGAAGGCTCTTGTTCTCATCAGCTCAGAAACATATCCTAGAATCCTGTCCTGCTGATTTCTGCTCTGTGCTTTTGTTCCCTTGTCCTGACACCCTGGCTAGCCAGATGCCAGGGAGTGGGTATTGATGTCCATTAAACATTCTATTGTACAGTCTATCTTTTTGTTTTCACCATCTTGGAGATTTAATTGACTTTCTTTTAAACTCAGGAAGTAAATTTTGAATTTCATTTATATCTTAATTTCTATTGCTTTTATTGATTACTTTTGTTTTTTAATTTATATATTTATATCCAATTTGCTTCTTGTATGGAAACAGAATATTCTTTTGATTTTAAGTGCCTAGTAAACAGAGAAAACAGAAGCCCAGGTATTTATAAATTAGGATTTTTAAGTTTTATATTTTTGTCATTTGTACTTCAGCTGAATTTTCTAGTCCTTAAAAGAGACAGTGCCTTAGACACACTCTGAAGTATCGCTGGTCCTTAGTGTCTACGGTCAGTCCCTTCTTTCCCAGAAGTAACCACCATTATAAACTGTGCCTTTTGTAGCCCAGATTTTAATATATTAGTAAATTATAGTAGCTATGAAAAATATACAGTGTTTTTTTTTGTTGTTGTTTTACAGTTGTGCAGTAATGGACATATTGCAAAACATTCCAGGTGACTCAATGCTCTTTCAGAAATCTGTCCATGATGATATATAACAACATATACATTTATTTATCTTTAACAGATGTGTGTTTTAACAAAACTTTATGTGTACTAACAATGTTCCACAGAGTATTCTAGTGGCCTGGCATACTAAAGAAACAAAAACCTCAGTCACTTCTAATTTATTTTCTGATCCCTTCATTAAGAGGCATTGGGTTTTGGCATGGCAAGACTGCTTTTACAATTTTTTTCCTTTTTAGAGTATATGACTAGGGGTAAAAATGGGTTAAAAAAAGTATACATATTTCCAGCTTTACCAGGAGTTTCCACCTTTCTTTCCACGTATCAGCAAGCTTGGAAACGTCTCCATTCTATCCACCACGAGTATACATTCCATGCATCCTAGTAGACAGTCTCACTATTTTATTTGTGCCTTTAGGATGGGTGAAGAGGAGCTGCTTTACATTAAGTACACATGCATTTCTCCTAAGTGTCATCAAAGGTCAGCATTTCTTCTTTCATTTATCACGTTAGTCTCCTCCCCATGTATTTTCTAACAATCTCCTTTGCTTCCCATTTTTGTAACAAGTTTTTTTTTCTTTTTTTTTCACACTGATTCATAAGGATTCTCCAACTATATGGTATGGAACCTAACATATTTTCTGTTTTATGTGCTAAAAACTATATTTTCAGTCTACAGTTTGTCTCGTAACTTTATTTATAGAGGTTTTTGCATAAAAGAGTGTTATCTCTTAACGTAATTTTTCCTCTATGAACTATCATTTTTGTGTACTGAGAAATAATCTCTTCCCTATAGTCATAAACATATTCTTCCATATTTTCTTCTAATAATTTCAAAGTTTTATTTTTCACATTTAGATTCATAACACACTTAAAATATATCTATTTATATAGGATGAAATACTAGTACACTGTTCTTTTCCATAATGAAAGCTTAATCACTATTAAATAATTCTTTGTTAACATTTTAATGCTTTATCTACCATAAGCCGAGTTCTTATATCCATTTTGGAGATTGTTTCTGGGCCTTTTGCACTCACAAAGAATTGATCTCAGATATTTTCAAGGCAACTTTCTTCTCTTCTCCCAATCGATCACTTCCCCAATCTCAGGATCTCTCCACTTTGCTGGCCATATTTTAAAGCAAGTCTCAGTGTGCATATACCATATAATGGAGTTTCAGAAGTTTTACATTGCTACTCAGCTTCACACAGCAAGCTCCTCACAGTGCTTTGACTAGATCTTCACCAGGACCTGCGCTCTTCCCACTAACAGTCCCCTTCCTGAAAGCTTCTACTGTCTGTCACATTTTGACTTCCACTAGAAGTTGAGTCAAGTTGCCCATTTCTCCAAATCTTTGTTAAATTTAATTTACATTTTTGATTAAATTTATTAATTTTATGATTTTATGTATGAGTGTTCTGTCTGAATATGCATCACATGCATGCTTGGTGCCTATGGAGCTCAGAAGATGGCATTGGATCCCCTGGGACTAGAGTTACAGATGGTTGTAACTACCATGTTGGTTCTGGGAAGCAAAGATGGACCCCCGCAGGAGCAACAACTGCTGAGCCATCTTTCCAGCTCCTGAGTTTGGGTTGTATCATTTATAATATCCCTTTATATCGGCCCGTAAAGAATGGTGTTTCATTATTAGAGTTTCCTGACATGAACCTTTAAACTATTAACTCCATATTAATACATATGTAACATATAACAGGTCTTTAAAATTTATTATGTATTTCTTGGCCACAGTATCTAGTCTTTTCTGTCTATCATGTCTTTGTTTTCTTTTTTATTAATGCTGCTTATGAATTCTATGTAGATTTTAGCTACTTGTCAAAATGTATTTATAGCTTTCAAAAAATCTTGTCTTTCATTTTGTAATTTTTTCCAGTCCCAGGGATCAAACCCAGAGCCCTGTGCATTCTGGGCAGTGCTCTAGCACTGAGGTACAGGTCAAGCACGGCCCTAAATTTGTTGAACTGCTAGCTGACTTACAACGTAGAACTTAGGCACAGTGCCATTTCTCTGCATCTCTCCCATTATTCCTTTATCTTCAGAAAAAGTCATTCAAAATCATCTATAACTTTTAGATTTCATGAATTCTTCAATCCTTTTGTACTTTCTTTTAGTGTACTGTGATATTAAAAGCTAATTTAATTTTCTACAAATGGTTTCTCAATTGTGTCAATTTAATTAATAACTTCATTTACATCATTTTTGCCTGCTGTAGGTTCTTAAACACACTAGAGTCTGTTTTTAGATTCTGACTTATTTATCCAGTTATTCTTATAAAACAAGAGTTTTAAAGTTATTATAGCATTATAATTAATTTAAAGATATTTTTATATTAATTAATTAATTTTGTGTATGTGTGTGTCAGAAGACAGCTTGTGAAATCTAGGGCTCTGTCTGTCCACTACTTCTGTCCTGGGATCCAATGCAGATGTCAAGTACCTTTACCTGCTTAGCTATCTTTGTTAGCTCTGATTAATTTTAATACTTGAAAGAGTAAGATACCTAATTATGTCATCTATATTTTACTGATGACTCATTTTGATTATTTTTTTCTTGAACTGTTTTTGATCAACAATTTAAAAATTGATGCTGTGTTTCAAGTGGATAAACCTGATAATAAGGCAAACGAATTAAACTTTGAAAATATTCTGTCTTCATTGAGAAACAACTTATTTGTAGATTTAAATTTTTTTTGCTCATGAAGTATTTGTTTTTTAAATTTAGACTTACCATGCAATGTTTTAAACTTGTACAATCAAGCTTCTTCCATTGCATTTCTTAACAATGAATTGCCCATATGCAATGAAGTTAGTGACCCTGGTGGTTTACTTTAAATATATATTAAGTCATTACAGTACTTTTAGTTAGTTCTTAAAGTTTCTATGTAAACAGAAATAACATATGATTATATAAAATACGATTATATTGTTCCTCCCTTTGCCTGATTTTTGCTCCATGGATGAACTATAATTTCAGCCGAAGATGGTCCCAGGGAAAAGTGAGCAGTGTTTTGTCTTCCTGATTTGAATGAGGTACTGTAGCTCATCAGTTATGTATGCTACTCATTGTTTCTCTGGCCCACGCACCTGACTGTGCTGAGATGCTAGTTTGATAGGCCAGCTGAGTCTTGAATTATAAGTTGTTCTAAGAGTTCAATTTTTAATTTTTTTTTTGAGACAGGGTTTCTCTGTGTAGCCCTAGCTGTCCTGGAACTCACTCTGTAGACCAGGCTAGCCTTGAACTCAGAAATCCACCTGCCTCTGCCTCCCAAGTGCTAGGATTAAAGTTGTGTGCCACCATTGCCCGGCCAATTTTTAATTTTTAAAACTCAGCTGCACTTATGTTTTAAATTTTGTTTTCATTACCCAATTCTTCATAATCTACTCTTAAATTCCTATTTATTCCTGATCTAAGTTGTTTATTACAACCTAATAATTTTCAAATAAAAAAACAAAAACAAACAAAAACAAAAACACCAGACCTGGGAAACACATAGCAGAAAGACCAATGGAACTGAAAAATATCTAGTTTGATATGGCATGTCTTAAAATGCTCATCTGAATAGAAAATGATTGATACTTGTCATATGTAGGAAACATTGACAGCTATCATTTGTTTGATATTTTGAGTGCTATATAAAATTAACTTAAGACAAATAATCATTTGAAAGGAGACAAGAAAGTAAACCTCACAATATGGAGCCATCTCAAAGTGACAAAGGTCCAAGTGAAAGAGGCCCCAGCAGCTATGAGCAGAACAATCAGTGGGAAAATAAAGTGGGACTACATTTTAGTTTGAAGTGTAAATAAAGGTCAGTTAGTCCGTGCTGATGGGAGTATGACTGACAGAGTAAATAAGAGTCAGGGAGTGGAGAACCTCTGTAGAGAAGAAACTGCAGTTATTTCTGTAGAGGAAGAATATGGGTTTTTATTCTTTAAATGTGGGCTGAACACAGCGCCTTCTTTCCAGTAAGTGTACCAGAGGAAGGGGAAGAAGAACCAGATTACTAGGAAGGAACCTGACAAACCCTGCCTTAGCCTGGTGATCAAGGTCAACATCAGCAAGTCATTTGATATGATGTTCCTGTGATATGATGTGATAAACATACTTCCATGGTCTGCCTTTCTCAAATCTACAACCATATACTACTGTAACATCAGATACAATTTGTGGGTGCTCTATGAAGTTAGGATATCTTTAACATATCTTGCACAACTCATGTATTAAAGGCTCGGCCCTCAGCTGGAGGAAAGCTTAGGAATTGCATTAGAGCAGGAAGAAGTTGGTCACTGGGTGGGAGATTCCAGGAAGGACCGTTTAAAGGGCATATCCAATGCTAGAGCTGCAATGTTATCTCTCTTTCTATGATTCTTGTCTCTATGAAGTGAGAAACTGTCTGCCACAGCTTCCTATTGTAATGGTCTGTCATTACGGAGGACACAGCAGAGCCATCATATACTGAAACCTTGGAAACCTAAAGCCAAAATAAATAATTCTTCTTTTTAAGTTGTTTCTCTCAGAAATTTGCCCCAATGATGTCTGCCTGACTAACCCAATAGATAGTATACAAAGTCCCTGACCAATACCAGAACTTAGGAGGCGGAGGCAAGCAGATCTCTGTGAGTTCAAGGACAGCCTTTACACAGCTAGTTCCAGGACAGTCAAAGCTACACAGAGAAACCCTGCCTTGGGTGGGGTAGGGGAAGTAATGAAACCCATTTTCGTACACTATACAGTAATAAAAGAAAAAAGCACACAGTGTCATATAGTACCCTAAATAATACAAGCTTCATGTTTTTATGTATTAGTGTAAACCTTACATTTAAATATTAAAGCCTTAAGAAAAATTGAATTAAGCATGTACTTTAGTTCTCAATCTCAGTTTATTAGCTGTACCATAGCAATGCAAGATGTTAATAGGGGAGTCAATTATAACTCCTTGTACTATCTTTGTATGCTTTTATAAATGGAAAACTTTTTAAAAAATAGTTGGCTTTAAAAGGTCATGCCTTTAATGATCATAGTAACAGTTTCTGTGAGTCTATCTACTATCTATCTATCTATCTATCTATCTATCTATCTATCTATCTATCTATCTTAATAATTTAACTTAATGTAGGTAAGTGTTTTGCCTAGATGTATATCTGTGCACCACATGTGTACCTGGTGTTCATGGAGGCCAGAAAGAGAGTGTTAGATGCCCTGGAACTAGAGTTATCGAGATGCTTGTGAGCTGCCATGTGGGTGTTAGGAATTGAACCCAGGTCCTTGGCAAGACCATTCATTGCTTTACCTCTGAGCCATTTCTACAGCTCTTCTATGTATTCTTTTAAAAGAATTATTTTTATTTATATGAGTATATTGTAGCTGTCTTTGGACATACCAGAAAAGGTCAGATTCCATTACAGATGGTTGTGAGCCACCATGTAGTTGCTGGGAATTGAACTCAGGACCATTGGAAGAACAGTCAGTGCTCTTAGCCGCTGAGCCATCTCTCTAGTCCCTTTTCTGTGTATTTTTTTTAAGATTTATTTATTTATTCATTTATTTATTATATGTAAGAACACTGTAGCTGTGTCTTCAGACACACCAGAAGAGGGCATCATATCTCATTATAGATGGTTGTGAGCCACCATGTGGTTGCTAGGATTTGAACTCAAGACCTCCAGAAGAGCAATCAGTGCTCTTAACCACTGAGCCATCTCTCCAGTCCTCTTCTGTGTATTTTTAAAGCCATGATTACTGTCTCTACTGAAAACTACTCAATAACTTACAGGCAGCTCATCATGCTTGGTATTCTGGCCAGCATCACATTCTACACTAACCACCAATGATCCTTGTCTCCTAGGTTACTACTTAGAGTTGCACCTGGTCATGCTTATAAGGGTTCCTCTGAAGAAAAGGTGAGAAGAAATGGACAGGAATTATAGCTGGAGGGATAGCATCTTGGATTCTGGTGAGCTCTCTCAAGTCCAGTTATCTTATATTCCTTGCTCATTACCTTTTAAAGTATGAGGAAAGAGTGGCTCGTCCAGTCTAGCTTTAGCCTATGTTGGAGTAAATCTGACAAAAGCATGGATTTCTACAGCTTCCAGGATATCCTACGAATTTTAATATCTTAAACAGCACATTTCCATAAGCCAAAAGTTGATATAAGTGGCACAACTCACCTAGAATTGTTCATCAAATGTTTAGTCTGCACCATTTACGCCGCTGACATGTGATTTATTAATTTTGTTCTAGAGATTTGAGTCAAGCTGTATAAATCATGAATAAAGATTAGTTTAATAATCACAGGGCCTCCTGGGACAATACTTCGAGAAAAGAAAATTGAAAATTGTCTCAATGTAAAAATAATATGACAGTTGTATCAATATTTGCAAGTTGAAATGATATTCAATACCCTATGGAAGCAATGCATACATCTTATTCTTGCTCATTTTATGCTAACCCTTAAAGTTCTCCTTTTAATTTTATATTAATGCATATTAATATTTTCTCCATGAAAATGTTAAAAAAAAACTAAGATCATTTCACTCTGCCTCCAGCCATTGAAAACAGATCTCTTGTAACTGTTTTGATGACGTAAATTCTTCAGAGAATGAATATAGTTCCAGGGCCCCAAGCCATTTACAGCAATATTATTTTATTATTGTTTTCATGACTAAAAAATAAGATAATTATCTAGCAATGTGGCAATACTGTAGTTTTAATATTGAAAATTAAACCCCTTCGTGTCCACTGGCTTATTTTGCCTGTTTCCTTAACCCTATGAAACTCTAATTTTTACATACTCATATGCACAATTTAGAAAAATGGCCAGAGAGTAAATACCCTGCTTAGAAGCTAAGCCCTCATAAGCATGAGTTAGAAACGGCAGAGGAATCCTAATGTTTCTATGATGTATATTATTATGTATTGGTGTGGGTGGACTAGACACTCTCATGTGTTGAAGGCAATTCCAGCTATGACTTCATATACTCAATGACATCTCTTGTAGCATTCATTTCAAATGCATGAATCTCTTATGTGCTAGATAAAGAAGAGAGAAAAACAGCCAGTCCTATTGAAGAAGCCAAAGCCCTTCCTTCACAGTAAATTCTTTTCCTTTCGCTAGCGATATTTTACTGGAAAGTTTTCAAATATTTTCATTGTCCAAAACGAGGAGCGTTGATCTACATGCACTCTTGGATAGGTGTTACCAAAGCAAACTCTTAAGAGAATGGGTAGGCAGTATTCAATGTACCAAACCCAGAGATGGCAAAAGGCAGAGCCAGGCATCCGTCTTTCAGAAGTCACCAAACATTAAGAGGATCAAGGAGGGGTCAGAGTAAGGTCAGAAAAAGTGTCAACAGTTAGACTTCCTACTATAAAAATATCTATGATAAGCAAAATAATATATTCTTTTTGGTCTTGGGTTGTTCTCCTGTGTGACTACAGTACTGAATTTGTTTAGTAGCTAACATTTGGGAATGAACAAACTTGATTAAAATTCAAATTATGTTTCTATTATGATGTTGTCTGTACTAGTATTCTCTAGATCTAATAAAGAATTACGCCTCATCAAACATATATGGTTTGGCTTGATGTGAGTAAGAGTAGGAAGCCAAATTTATAGTCATAATAAAGTTGTCTGGGCTACATGTTTCCATTCCAGAGTGCAATAGCATTGGGTAACCTGTCCCCAGGCAATCATTGAGTCATTTACACACTCTCTGGGAGGGGTCTGCTTACATCCTATAATCACACCATTAATAGTCACTGCTAAATATAAAAACAAAGAAGAATATAACTGGTTATTTTGCAACCCTAGTGAAACCACAGCACACCTCCACGGACATGTTCACGATTGAATGCCGAAGTAAACAGGATGCCTTAGTCGCAGTGTCAACCAACAGGCACCTGAAATACCTGAATGTACAATATGTTTTCTTGATCTATAAAAGTGTGGGAAGCAGTACCATGTGGAGAAATGAGCATTATGACTATAGCATTAACCTACGGTTTGGCAATGTGACAAAGAAGAGGAGGAAGTTTTGGACATATTGCCAATACTCAGGGAACTCATGTTTACAGGAGGCACATGATATATGTGTGCTGATTGATTCTGCACTTCAATTAGCTGTCTGTGGCCCCATGGGAAAATCATCTCACTCCTGTGAGCCTTAATTTTGTTTGGAAAATGAGAAAATTGGGGTTTCATGGCCCCTCCCTTCTGGCTTAAGATTATGTAACAGTAATCATTTGTGTTTATGCATACACACATACACACATATAAACACAAAAACCATATGTTTTTACTAAGAGCAATAGTAATAAAACTAATATGCACCCATGATGTTATAACTTCGTACTGGTTTCACTTTATTATTTTTTAGTTTTTCTGCTTTCTGTTCATGTAATTATAGAAAAGTTGATACTACATTAGTTTCCTTTTATATAAGAGTAAAGTAGTAATGCCCCTAGCATTATTTATAGCATGTTGTGAGCATGAACTAGGTAATGTGTAATTCAGTGCATGGTACTTAGCAAATACTCAGTAGAATTTTTCTATTCTTTTCTTATCCTGTAACTAGTGAGCCAAGCATGAATGGTCCTGTGAGCATCTACTTGAAAGAGAAACCTGCTTTAAATTATTGTATTTTTTTTGATAAATTACAGTGATAGAAGAAACATTTGAATGCTAGCAATGTATTTTTTTTAAAAAAATCTTTTAAAAAGATTTATTTATTTATTATATATAAGTACACTGTAGCTGTCTTCAGACGCACCAGAAGAGGGCGTCAGATCTCATTACAGATGGTTGTGAGCCTCCATGTGGTTGCTGGGATTTGAACTCAGGACCTTCAGAAGAGCAGTCAGTACTTTTAACCACTGAGCCATCTCTCCAGTCCGTATTTTTTTTTTTTTTTAGCAAATAGAAGGGACCTCCAAATAATGTAATTTTTCTTTAAAAGATAAACTAGAATTATATTTCATATTTACTATGGGATACATTTTTATTTACTCTGGAATTTTAAGATGTGAGTCCAGGATTCCTCTGGATCTTTGTCATATTTTGGTCTTTTTTTTTATGAGGAAAAAACCAAAGACGTTCCACATCTTCACTAGTCTAGGGTCTTTATGGCAGATACATCATGATTCCTCAATTGTATGTTTTATAGGTCTCTCCTTGCTAATGGAATATAATGTTGAAATTTCTTGGAAAAGGAGTTTGGGAGTTTCATGAGAAGCTAAGCATCTATTTAACATGAGCACATGAGGAGTCAGAGAAAGAGGATAGTTCAGTGTGAACGTAGTTGCAATGGCTGAGACAAGCCAGCCTGGATCCAAAGTCTGAGTAGGCAATGAGAAGCCTCCCACCTGTCTTTCAAGTGCAGGACAAAGAGGGCATAACCTAGAAGAAGGTGGTACGCATTAGAAGCTAATGGAATGGGAGCAGCTGACTGTCTACAAGAGGGGAAATGGTCCAGGTCAGAGCAGAAGGAGACAGAATTTATATTCTGGAACACATCCCACGTTTCTTATGATGACCTTGCTTCAATCATACTGGAGCACATCTGGTTTAGTTTCCATTGGCTGAGCCATAAACAACCAGGAACACTGCCAAAGGCTTTGCATCAATGAGATTAGTGCCATTGTAATAATCGTATGAGATATGGGTAATTATCACCCCTACTCTTCAGATTATACATGAGGAAAGTAAGGTACAGGTTGGTCAATGGGAAGAAGCTGAGATTCTCACCTTGATCTAACCACTTCTTCTAGCTTGAGCTACTTATCAAAAACTGGTCTGTACTGTCCCTTTGTCCTAAAAAGAAGGCCAGCAGGAGTGGTGGCGCATGCCTTTAATACCAGCACTTAGGAGGTGGAGGCAGGTGGAGCTCTGTGAATTCAAGGCCAGAATTGTTTTATGTAGTAAGTTACAGGGTAGCCAGGGCTACACACTGAGACTCTGTTAAGAACAGAACAAAACAAAACGTCCCTGAAAGGCTGATTTTCACAGAAAGGCAATATCAAAAAAAAAAAAAAAAAAAAAATGTAAGCCATGAAAATTACCAAGACAGGGATGGCCAAAGATTCGCATCCCTTCATTGACTACCTGCTAGAAAGTGACATAAATAAATGCAGTTTTAGAAACCATTTTTAGTCATCACTGTTCAGGAAAAATTGTGTTTAAAACTTTTCTTGAGATATCAGCAGCACACCATTAATATTAATGTTTGAAAGAATCTTAGGAAGGTTTATAACCCTATAGGGGCAGGGTTTACATAAATACAAGGTGAGGCTTCTAAAGTAGCAGGCAAAGCAGCCAATGAGTAAGAGAAAAAACTAGAGAAGGAGGGGAAGTCAAGGTCACAGGCTTTACCTGGAGCTTTCTTGCATTGCTAATGTCGTATAAAATGTTGAAACTCCTTCAGGACAGAGTCTGGCAGTTTATTGAGAAGCTAAGCATCTATTTAACATGAACATTGTATATTTACCAAGGAGGAATCAAAACATAGATCCATAAAAAACGTTACTCATATATTCAGAAACAAGAGGTGAAGAGATAAACCATCTGTACTATATTCATATAGCGACTGCTTTTCAACAGCAAAATGGGATGGCCACTAATAATATGGCAAGGCACAGGAAATATGCAGAAACAGAAATTCCAGACACAAGAAAACACACAGCTCACGTCTTTTCCTATACAATTATGTGAGAAAACTAATTTGGATGGATCTGCTTAGTTTGAACATTTCACATGCATGCACCCACAATATCATGCATATAGTCATGGTGAGAAAAACCACACCAGTACGTTCCTGGTGTTGGGACAGGGGCCTGATTATAAAGGGCACAGAAACCTGGAGGTAGGAATGTTCTATATACTAGCTGGAATGATGGCTATACAAACATATACATTTATCAAAATGTTTCAAATATTTCATTATGCTTAAAATACTTAATTACATGTAATTTTATCCCAGTACTGTTGTTTTGAAGAAATATTATATCTTAGAAGAAAGTGTATTAAAAACCAACAGTAAAATCTCTTCCCTCTCAGTTTGCTTTTTCAAAATGTTTAGTGTATCCAGTGCTTATTTCAGAAAGGAAGTTTATACCCTGCTGTTTGTTCTCAGGAACAAGGGTAGATTTTTGTTTATAGCGAATCAAGGAGAGGAGCTGGAGGGATGGCTCAGCAGTTAAGAGCACTTGTTCTTGCAGAAGACCTCAGTTTGACTCTTAGTACCACATGATGGCGCATCACTGTCCATTACTCCAGTTCCAGGGAATCCAATACCTCCTCCAGCACCAGGCACAGACGTGTGATATGAGGAACACACTCATATACATACAATAAAATAAATCTTAAAAAACTAAACATCAGCCGGGCGGTGGTGG